>VCRD01001935.1:6837-107616 GCA_006783055.1 Trinorchestia longiramus
CTATTCTAGTAACATAGTAAATATCAATTCGATGTTATTTCGGCAGATATACTCGATACAGCACATTAACACGAACTTCCAGTTGTAAATCCGTGGTTTGCATGAATTCACTGCGAAATCTACGACGTTTTTCACATTGTCATCGATTGAAGTGCAGTATTATCGAAAACACATTGATTATGCTACATCTAGGCATCAAAACCTTTAATTAGCATTTTACGGAAACTTATAGTGAAAATCTTCTATTGTGCGTCTGATTCGTGTAATGTATGCAGAATAACGTTGCATGCCATGTTTCATCGAAGATTCACACGAATTTGAGAAATTGCTCCTACTTACGTTCGAATCGCTATTCTAGGAACACAGTAAATCTCAATTCGATGTTATTTCTGCAGATATACCCGATACAGCACATTCATATGGACTTCCAGTTGCTGATCCGTGGTTTGCATGAATTCACTGCGAAATCGACGATGTTGTTCACATTGTAATTGAATGAAGTGCAGAATGATCGAAAACACATGGATTATGCCACATTTAGGTATCAAAACCTTTAATTAACATTTTACGGAAACTTATAGCGAAAATCTTTTATTTTGCGTCTGATTCGTTGAATGTATGCAGAATTACATTGCATGCAATGTTTTATCGAAGATTCACGCGAATTTGAGAAATTGCTCCTGCTTACGTTCGAATCACTATTCTAGGAACATAGTAAATCTCAATTCAATGTTATTTCGGCAGATATACTCGATACAGCACATTAACACGAACTTCCAGTTGTAGATCCGTGGTTTGCATGAATTCACTGCGAAATCTACGACGTTTTTCACATAGTCATTGAATGAAATGTAGAATTGTCAAAAACTCATAGAGTATGCTACATCTAGGTATCAAAACCTTTCATTGACATTTTACGAAAACTTATAGCGAAAAACTTCTGTTTTATGTCTGATTCGTTGAATGTATGCAGAATTACATTGCATGCCATCTTTTATCGAAGATTCACGCGAATTTGAGAAATTGTTCCTACTTACGTTCGAATCGCTATTCTTCGAACACAGTAAATCTCAATTCGATGTTATTTCGGCAGATATACTCGATACATCACATTAACACGAACTTCCAGTCGCAGATCCGTAGTTTGCATGAATTCACTGCGAAATCGACGACGTTTTTCATATTGTCATTGAATGAAGTGCAGAATTATCGAAAACACATAGATTATGCTACATCTAGGTATCAAAACCTTTCATTAACGTTTTACTGAAACTTATGGCGAAAATCTTCTATTTTGCGTCTGATTCATTGAATGTATGCACAATTACATTGCATACCATGTTATATCGAAGATTCACGCGAATTTGAGAAATTGCTCCTACTTACGCTCGACTCGCTATTGTACGAACACAGTAAATCTCAATTCGATATTATTTTGGAAGATATACTAGATTAAAATGGAATTCTAGTTGCAGATCTGTGGTTTGCATGCATTCACTGCGAAGTCTACGACGTTTTTCACATTGTCATTGAATGAAGTGCAGAATTGTCGTAAACACATAGATTATGCT
The DNA here is from genome assembly GCA_006783055.1 of Trinorchestia longiramus. Classification (NCBI taxonomy): domain Eukaryota; kingdom Metazoa; phylum Arthropoda; class Malacostraca; order Amphipoda; family Talitridae; genus Trinorchestia; species Trinorchestia longiramus. Next base: position 8,409 of record VCRD01001935.1, read on the forward strand.
ACATCTAGGTGTCGAAACTTTTAATAAAGATTTTACGGAAACGTATAGCGAAAATCTTCTATTTTGCTTCTGATTCGTTGAATGTATGCAGAATTACATTGCATGTCATGTTTTATCAAAGATTCACGCTAATTTGAGAAATTGCTCCTACTTACGTTCGACTCGCTATTCTAGGAAGACAGTAAATCTCAATTCGACGTTATTTCGGCATATATACTCGATACAGTACATTGACATGGAATTCCAGTTGCAGATCCGTGGTTTGCATGAATTGACTGCGAAATCGACGACGTTTTTCACATTGTCATTGAATGAAGTGCAGAATAATCGAAAACACATAGATAATGCTACATCTAGGTATCAAAACCTTTAATTAGCATTTTACGGAAACTTATAACAAAAATCTTCTATTTTGTGTCTGATTCGTTGAATGTATACAGAATTACATTGCATGCCATGTTTTATCGAAGATTGACGCGAATTTGAGAAAATGCTCCTACTTACGTTCGAATCGCTATTTTAGGAACACAGTAAATCTCAATTCGATGTTATTTCGGCAGATATACTCGATACAGCACGTTAATAACTTGAATGATGCTAAATAATTCCTGCCTTTAGTCAGGTAACGATCTTTCATTCAAACTTCAGGGAAACTGAAATACAGGGTGATTCTTAAATTTAGCACCTGAATATCTTCAACGTCTTATGCAATATTGGATTAGTTCTTACCATAATATACTTTTTTACGAAATCCTTCAAAATACTAATTTCATTTTGATTACTTTTTGAAAACAATCATTTTCCTATATCTTCGTGTCTATTTGGGAGTTTATATTTTAAAAGCAACTGTTACTTTCAAATTTGATGACATACTCTAAGTCATTTTTTTCCTGGAACTAATTTTACGGAATTTATGCTCTAAATTAGTGTGCAGTATATGAAACTACATAGCACTTCTGTTGTTGCCATTTTATTTACTTCACTTTTGTATATGTTTGGGATATTTGATATTGTGGCTATGAGGAGTTGCGATAAGTGCAGTTCATGTCTCTAGATGATTTAAAATGAGTAAATGATGTCTTTTTTACAGCTTATGTAATGTGTTCGTCGCAACAAAATGACTTCCAGAAAGAGGTGAAGGCAATAAGCAAAGCGTTGACCGTGGCCGAGTCCTTCCCCTGAGCACAGATTTAACAAACAATGGTAAGGGTTCCTATATTTTTAAGTTCTGTAATTACATCGGACAGTGATCCGTATGATGCACAATTGCCCTGTATCTCAAAATGACGACGTTAATAATATTTCTTTTACGACAAATCGTCAAGACTGCTTGTGATATTAATACATTTCTACCATACGTGCTATGATGTGATTTTTAGAGTCTAATTATTAGTATTAGTAAGCGTGTAAGTGCTTCATTGGTCAGAATTATTGGAAGCAACGCATGGAGAATAACTAATATCTGAATATTGGGCCGGTTTCAGTTATTAGTTGCCACAATATGACAACTAATGCTAAAAAATGTCTACATCCGAGAAATATTATTGACGATAATGTGTATATTATACAGGGTGTCTCAAAAAAATGTAAATGTAACGCACCCTTGGTGTACGTTATCAGTGTTGTCTGGACAATAATGGTCATCAATTCGAACATATGCGAACATGATTCTTTAATCACATTTGTCTTCTGTATTCGAAGCTATTTTATTTCACTGTATGTTCATGAATAAAGGATCTCGTCATTCGAAGTGTGAGTACATTTTTTTTGAGATACCCTGTATTTACGAGCCTCCTAAAATATTTGGAGTGTGATATTTTATATCACACGAACATGAATTAATTATTTAAGACCCCTAAATTACCAGTTTGGCGTTCACTGTCAGGAGTGACGGCTATTTTTTACGTTCGAACTTGAATTTATTCGTAAAACTTTTCAGATGAGCATTTTCTGCCTCTCTTCTTTTTTCGATTCCTCTGTATGTATGGTATGATTACATCAGAATATGTTTCAACTAAAAGAAATTAATAGCATTTCTTGACAACACAAATTTGCAGCAGGCATGTACTGATCAGGTATTCAGTTCGCAGGGTTGAAACGGAGAATGACAGACCAAGCTAGCAGGCAGGTAACAAACTGTCTTATTAAGAGGGGTTAGTAAAGCATTGCTGTTGAAATAACTGCCCTTGCATAACCTTTAAATGTTTCAGAACTACTTAAAAACCTACTTAAATGAAATCCAAAGTACGTTACACACTGTGCGTACTATTGAAGAGAAAAATAGAATTTAATAGTAAAACTTCAATTTGTAATAAATATCTTGCGCATCAGTTCAAATGCCTTCCAGTGATATGCCCATTGTTTCTATGAGTACAAATTTTTGTGCCAATGTCAACACCCGTACCGAACGTCTGTTACCTTAAACCTTGATATGGCTCAATATGAATGTAAAAGTCTTAATCTAAACTGGTTATGTAATATCAACAGTTGGTGCACGCACAATATGCAATTTATTTACAATAATTCTTGTCATTATGGTCTTATTTCCAGCTGAGTCGACAACTACCGCAGGCAGAGTGAACGAGTCAACCAGTGTTCTCCCCTACGACTACCTTGCAGTAACTCTGAACGAAAGCGAGACATTGGATTCTCAAAACGATACCGCTGGCGACTTCAGATCAAGTGTGAACTCGGACGTAAATGGAGCAGCAAAAGACAATCCCCACACACAGGTGAACTCGACCGTGATAGTAAAAACAGACCCTAATCCTTAGAAAATTTTAGTATTCAACAGGGAATTGCGTTTTGAAGACGTAGTGTGATTGTGTAAAACTGGGTTGTATTAGAGTATAAAGCAACAACGCTGGTAAAATATTCGCACAGTGTCTTGAAAGAGAACTGGTCGCCTGAACTCGGAGTTCTACTTTGTGAGTAAATTTTCTATCATTGAATACCCCTCTAATTTAGAGATAAAGCCAAAACATGCAATATCACCCTCGACATCTTTAATAGTACTTGCACTCATGACAAAATTCTTGAACAATAGACCTAGGAAGAACAATGGTACAAGGAAACTGCTGTGGCTCAGCGTATCTCTTCTTTATTCATGAGTTTCGTTGTAGTTGAATATAAATGTAGAACATTAACGTTCTCAGGGGAATACTACTAAGTGTCATCAGCTATATATAGCCCTTCAGGACTTAAATCTTACATACTGACTTTGTTCCTTTAAATTTTCATAATTAATTTTATGAATTGATTGCAGTTGAGTAGAAGTTGCTTCCTGCTTGAAAATCAAGAAGAAAATTATGGTTTTCAAAGCGACATGCAGGTCAGAATTGCTGGTCAGTATGCTCTTCTTGTTTTCTCGGTCAATGAGGCACACAAAGGAGTAGAGTGTGTGCTTTCTTGAAAATGTTTGTTAACAGTGAACGATTTTATTGTGAAGTCTTGAGGGAATACGATGTTGATGCTACTGATGTGCACGGGTGAATGTTTTTTCTTTTTCCACTTTTAATTCCAGCCAGAATTTCTCATTTTTATTACCGAAAACTCATTTCATTAGTAAGATGGAACTCGTATTTTTCTCAAATGATGAAGTTCTAAACAGCAAAAGAAGTCAGCAAAAGAATATAATAAGCCTATTTCAATACAAGCGTGTGTTCTGTAATCAACGTTCTCCGTAAACTTACAGTCAAAACAAAACAGCACCATTACTTTCTTAAAATGCATTGATTAGAAAATCAAGTGAAATGAAATACTGACATAGCGGGAGTTTCCGTGCAAATATATTTTCCTGAAAATTGAAACCAGGGTACCATCCTTTTATTCACTGCAAAAACTCATTGGATTGAATTTAGTGTTTATTATCTGTTAATCATGGTATGCGGTATAAGAATAATTGACTAATATGTATTCTCCTTGAAACAGGTTTTTAGTCATGTGTTATTAATTTTTGCCTTCAAACACAGGCTGCATTGGGAACTGATTTCGTAGAGTCGTCGTGTGTTGATACTATGCAAGAAATCGTCCCAGTGATGGCGAGGAAGAGGAAGAGTAGCAGAAACTACAACTACTCTAAAATAATCCAGTGCCAAGGTTAGTAAGATTGAAATGACTATTTAATTTGCTATACAATTCAGTGTATATCCGGTGCAATGGCCTTGTGTTATTTAACGTGACGCACTAAACATGTATGTAGAGGTACTATGATCGGCAATAACCCTTTTTTCCAAAGCCTCAACTACCCGGTTAATATGGGATTGAAATTGATTCAATTTCTTGATGTAATAACTGGTTCATCGCTACGTTGGTGAGTAGAACCTGAATTATAATGCAAAATACTATGCACTGGAGCCTCAGTAAGTATCTTAGTGTTTAACACGTTACCTCCGATTGCCTGGCCGGTGTAAATCTTCACTTTGTACACATTATTACTAGAAGGCACTGCAAAATATACAGAACCTAACCTAAGTGGCCCACATACGTACCACTTTGAAGTCAACGTGTTGAGATGAAAACTGTCAATCTCTTCTTCTCTCATGCGTATAGATACAGTTGCATTTCCTGAGCGCGAAGAAAAGTGGGAAAAACAATTCAGCTAACACAAAGAAATAAACAGCATTCTCTAACATTTTAGGGGATATACGTATTTAACACGAGTTAAATACGTATATCATAATAGAAGCGCTATACATCATACGTTAAGATGTTTTTTATATGTTGAATGATTACAATCCAGAAAAAACAGTGGAGGCTAATTCAATAAAAAATCAGGGAAGCAATCTCCAAAATGGTGGCCAAGGGCTTTCTGTACATTAACTACTCAGCTTCATGCTTGCCAAGCAATCTTTGGCTGAATGAAAGTATTTTACACATTTGATTTTGTGTGAAAGAGTGTGCAAAAAGATTAGGGGCTGATAACACCGAAAAGGATAATAAAGTTGAATTTGTCACCAAAAGTTGGAAACGATTCATAATTTCCTTATATGTTATCAAAAAAAGGTTAGCTACACTTGATCATAGTAATTAGGCAACACATTAATTTCCAGTTTACGTTTGCCAAAATTGCATTGGATACATTATATGGGTGTAAGGTTGCACTGCACTGTTTTCAATGACTTAAAACTGTTGCTCTGCTCGAAAAATCAAAATGACATTTCAAATAAAAAATAAGACGTAACAATCGATTAGTGGGCTTATTTTTCGTTTTTTTTAATGGTAGGGTTTTTAACGCCAAACCTGGACAATTTTTACTCTGACAACGTATCTGATGTTATTTCTTTCAATGCAAGAATGAAAAATAATATAAATTCGAAGTATCGCACCCATACGTTGCATTTACTACAATATTTGCAATTTATGTAGTTGTACTTGGATAATGCCAGTGAGAATGATCAGACTTGTACATCTTAAACCACTTTTTACTCGTTAGCGAATTGTAACAGGCGTTTTCTTATATTTAAAAAAATCTGAAATAGACCCTTCTTGTCCAAAGAAATGTAATCAGTGGGAATAATGGGTAATTAATAAGCAATATCCATATGATTCCTAATAATTAATAAACGGCATAAAGGATGCTCTTGAAATTTTTGTGTCAGCATTATTAGATTATTAAAATAAATTTTGATATAGTATACATTAATTTCATAAATGGTAATTTTACTTTCATTTGGTTATTTGTAACTCATTTGTAATTATTTAATGTAGAAATGACTCTTGTGAAACAATATATTCGTAATGTGGTATTTTTTTCGAAAACGCTACTATTCGGTGTTCATAACAATTCTTAAAGCTGATCAGTGTAGTGATTGGTGGATGACATTCTTTTGTTTACTTAACTGCTTTAGGAGACGCAAGTGACGGCCAAAGGGTTAACCAGCCTTGTCAACAAGATTCAAGAGTCAAGTTGGTTGACTACGCTTCAAGTACAAGTAGCTGCTCGTCAAATCAGTTTTCCTTCAATGGTAAGTGTGAAAATATTTTACATTTACGTTTCCTAACATTTGTAACTATTTTTAATTAATAATATTAGTGTATGGGCATTCTTTACTGTACATTTTATTTGGTTTGCATTTGTAATGATAAATTTTAGATTGTCGACATCTCTGAGCAATTTTTTCACATACGTTCATTTAGTCATGCAACATCATTTAATGCAAATCTCGGCGTACATGGATTAAAATTAGTCCTAGTTATTCATAACTTGAATCTAGCATCATATTAGTTGAGTTCGCATAAGATAAGGACAAACGAATTAGATGAGAAAAAGTGTACGAGTGAAATTGGTGCAAAGAAAATATTTTGCATGTTTATTGTTCACATATATATCAAAACCAAAGCAAGCGCTCCAAGGTTCATGTATGGTATATTACAGATACCTCTGCAATTTATTTTGAGCCTTGTTCAGAGATTCTTGCGTTTATGTGCGTACCTATATAATATACTTTTAATACATATACTTATAATAATATTATATGTATAATATATATATATATATATACATATATATATATATATATATATATAGAATATACTAATATACTGTACGTACTTAGATAATATATGAATTATTCATATATTATGAGAATATATTTGTATTATGAGAATGGAATTTCTGATGCGGCAAATCTTACAAGTGAGGAACGACATGAAATACGAGGAATAACCATTAGTGCTAAATTAAGAAAACATGTGTAAATATAGATCAATTAGAAAGAACTATCTTCTACCGATGCTTTCGGCCATTTTTTGTGTCATGCATCATGTAGGCGGAGAGTAAAAGTCAATTTTACGATAATGCGCCTGCTTATACCTGTTGATTTTTTTAAGTCTGAAAATTGATAGGAAGCAATACTTACAAAATCTTCGAAAGCTACCTGGATTTACGTATTTTAAAAGGGTCAGTGGATCAATGGTGTCATTGATCGACATAATTGAAATAAGGATGTTCAGAGTGATTGTTAAATATCAAACCGAATTTTTTTTTTATTATACTTCCATGATAGTGAATGAATTTTAGAAAACAAAATTTTTGTGAATTCCAGAGAAATATTAATTTTATTTTGATAACTTATTATGTATAATATTTTTCATATGCCACCCCCCTGAGTGTATTCAAGAATTGACACGATTACGCAGGCTATTCATTATAGCGATGGTGATATCTAATCCAATTCATTGGACTTTTACCTCCATGGATGCCATGAGTTGGTGTAGATTTGTGTTTTTTGAGTTTGCATATAATGTTTGAAACTACTTGGGGATTTGTGAGTGTAGTGTTATTGTCAAGAGGATATTTGTGTTTGAGTATGTGGGTGTGCTTGTCTGTAATTGTGGTGCGTACCTTGCCATTGCCAGCGTAGTGGTGTATGAGTATGTCTGCTTGTTTCTGTCTTAATGGTATGTTCACATCAGTGGTTTTTTTGCTGCATGTGTTTGGGAGGCGTTTGTGTGGGAATTTGTTATGTTTTTTATGGTTGTATACAGTATGGATCAGAAAAAAGTAAACCCAATTTCAAATGTTAATTACTTCACAGTAAATGAAGATATTTTATGTGTGTTGTTTGCATTAAGTGCAGAGAAATGTTTTTGATAAAAATGTCAAGTCACATCAAATTGGTTCTACTTCTATTTCTCACCAATGAGGTAAATCATAGCTGTTAAAATGTGAGTTGCACATGAAGTATATTAAGATTAGGATTGATAGCCAACTTTTAAAAATTAGTAACTTTCGATAAAAATACTTAAGTTTCATTTGCTGCATTACACACAGAGATACGTCTCGTGGACACAAAGATTTGGGTCAGAGTATAATTAAAGTCCAAATCGTCTGAAAATTAACACTTAAGAGCTAATTTCCAAATGAGGAAGCCCATCGCTATGCAACTCACGAATGAACGATTGATATTCATGAACAACGTCTACGCCGAAAGAAAGACCTTAAAGGAAGTTCAAAATGAATTCGAACAGAGATTACCCAAATTTAAATATTAATTACTTTACAGTGAATGAAGATATTTTAAATCTGTTATGTGCATTAAGTACAGGGAAATGTATTCCATGAAAATGACCAATCATCCTGAATTTCCTTGGTTTAGATTGGAAATAGTACCATGTGTTTTAAATTTATTAACAGTCTTCCAAACAGTCTTCCAAACAGTCTTCTTGGTTGGAAAATCTCTTTCAGAAAATCTCTTCGAATTCATTTTGAACTTCCTTTAAACTCTTTCTTTCGGCGTAGACGTTGTTGATGAAAATGTGTTGTTCATTCGTGAGTTGCATAACGATGGGCTTCGTCATTTGGAAATTTAGCTTCTAAGTGTTAATTTTCATACAATTTGGACTTTCTTTATACTCCAACTTAAAGCTTTGTATCCACGATACTTATCTCTGTGTGTAATGCAGCAAATGAAACTTGGGTATTTTTATCAAAAGTTATTGATATTTAAATGTTGGCTATCACTCTTAATCTTAATATACTTCATGTGCAACTCACATTTTTACAGCTATTATTGATCTCATTGGTGAGAGATAGAAGTGGAACCAATTTGATGTGACTTGACATTTTTATAGAGAACATTTCTCTCTACTAATGCAAACAACAGACCTAAAATATCTTCATTCACTGTGAAGTAATTAACATTTGAAGTTGGGTTTACTTTTTGTGGTCCATACTGTACAGTTTGTCTAGTGGTCTAGTGATTCGACGAAATTTTTTCAGTTTTCTGTTTGCTTTTTAGTAATTTTTCCCGTGATTTGTTCGTTCAGATCCTGGATGTGGCGTGTGGTTTCGTAAGTGTGCGGAGTGGGTCTATTCCTGAGAATGTTACGTTCTCTAATTACTCGATATACTTCATGTGTGAAGTTTGGTTTATAGTGCTTTCCGTTATCTTTTGGAATGAGTTTTTTGTCAGCTTTTGTGAGGATGGAGTTGAATTCTACTGCCGTTTGATTTATGTCATTTATGGGGTGGGTGTTGAGTGCTGCGAAAAGTTGTTCTGTTTTTTCAGTAAACCTTGCCCAGTTAACTTTTTTGCAGTTCGTGTGTGTTTGCCTGGGATGAGTGTTGAGGTCCTTGCCAGTGTATACTGTGTAAACAATAGGGACTTCATTTTCTTGTATAATAATATGTACGCTATTAAGGTGTAAAATCCACCAATAGTATTCACTCTTAAAAGCACAGTAACTTTTATTATCACATTGATATTCTTCATTTGCCCTGCCCTTTCTTTGTGACATCAGTTGGATTATTTCTTTTATAATTCTAAGTTGAACAATAATAAACTATGAATTAACTTGGAACGTAAAATGTGAGTTTCATCATGTACAAATACATGTGAAGGACGGTTATGACTTTTTTCTCTGTTTGATGACCAAGTATGTAAATAAGTTAATTAATAATGTTAATATTATATGAATGAAGTATGTCGTGGCTCAGTCATTGTCGGCAGTAGTTTTTTTTTGCGCTGACAATGTACGCTGCGCGAATTGCAAAAAGAGACGCATACCGACTGTTTTTTTCATCTTAACCCTTCAACAACATGTCCTCAGATTGAATGGTTCAAATAAATGTATACTCTATACTTCGACTATACGATAAGAACATTATTTTCGCATACACCAATTATATCTGTGAGCAAAGATTTTTTCCTTTGTGCAAATTTATTCATTAAATTTTTTCCTCATGCCCTGCACTTTCTATGAAGGAAAAATACGAATAACACGCAGAAAGCAAATCTATTCAGAAGTTCTAAATTTCTGCCTGGTGACAATAGCTCTGACTTGTGACAATAGCCTTAAAAACAAGCGTCCTCAGGTGAAACGGGTTAAAGAACAAGTTTTGCTGATTATAAATTGAAAATTTTGAATAGAATTCACAGTAGTATATAATTTCGTCAAGTTATTAGTCTGGTCCGACTTCCCATGTCGGCTGAACAGTCAAGCAGAAGAAGGAGCTAAAAACTCGAGGAATTTCTTCAGTGTCTCCTCAAAAATTGGATGTCGAAATGTTCGTCCTGCAACGCTGTCACTTACGACAGTGAAATACTTCTGAACACATGGATACGTTTGACCAGGAGAAATTCGTTCCACAGAGTTAAATTTCCATGAAAAACTATAACCATATTCCAACATCTGGAGGTGGAAAAGAATATTGAAAGTTATTGTTCAGTTAATAATGGTAACTACATTTAATAGAAATCCCAAAGTAACCGATCTTAAAATTTGTAGTGCAATTCCGCTGCATAAGTTATTAACAAAAATTACAAACCTCAGCAATATTTCACCCGTGATGAGTCAGAACCGTTTTAGGTGAAATTGCCAGTGCTTTCATATTTTACTGTAAACGAGTTTCCTCAGTTTCAAGTTAGTAAGAGTACAGTAACCCTGCTTTTAGGCAATAAGGTTGTTGCACCCGACAAAGTGAAACCTCTGTTCCTACGCATCGCTCAAAAAACCTGGCTATTGGTGAATGATGAAAACAAAGTTTACAGGTAATAATGCGCATTAATGAAAAAGTTCGGGTCACGAAGAACAAATACATTCCCCGAGTAATGACAGTTATTAATCTTACCCTCCGTCGAGACACAATTTTCAGAATGATCTCATCAACAAAATCATGTTCTAAATAAAGCCTCTGTATTTGATACACATTTCACTGATCAGTATACTCACATATAAGTGGCATTTATGGAACAATTTCCAACTTTCCTCCTACAACCTTCAAGGTAATATCTGTTTGTGTGAGAAATAGTATTAATTTCTCATTTAGTGTTGAAATTTATCTTTCAGTCTTGACATTTAACACCTAGACAATAACGTACCTTCATAGTTAAGGAACAAACTGAAGGTAATAATGGTAAATTCCACTATTACCTTTTTTATAATTTTCATAGAAAAATTAGCTAAGCAATACGCTTTCAATCATTAACAATAATTCATACTCGAAGATCTTATATTATAGGTTTTAATAACTAGATTGAAAATTTTGAGAGTAGAAAACAATAACGCACTAAGTAATTCGAATTCTTTTGTTCTACATACCCATTTTATTAGTTTATTAGATGCAATGATAATTTATTTCTGCTCGTACGCTTTCAACATGATCAGTTATTTTTTGTCGTTGATTAAATTAACCCTGTAGTACACAAGCACATTCCGACTTCATGCACACAAAGGTAGTTCAAATTTGCGATTCGACTTTTTTGTCATACCAACACCTGCACATTAGAAATTATTTTCACACATGCAATGATAATCTGTTTTCCAATTCTTAGGTTCTGAATAAAATCGGCTATTGTTTTTTGTCGAACCTCAAATGTGAATAATCATGCAAGATGCAACCTCCAGTAGCTTTATTTTTAACGACTCGTTGGTGTTCTTTCTGTCACCAGACTTTCTGAGTGGTTTTAAACCCAGAACCTTAAAATAACGTCAGAGTATACGTTTCAAAGTTTTTCTTGATCATTGTAATACTTATCATAATAGATGTATTTAAAAAATACCTTTATGTTCAGGAATTTTAAAATTTAATCGGGTTATATTATATTCTGTATGTATCAACATTTTTGGAAACGAATAGATTCAGTATTTCTTTTCCTTTCGCTGAGATCCCAGTGTTGACATTGCTATAGTTACTATCTAAGAAATTTCTCTGGTTTAAAAATACTGTCACTGAAATTTACGACGGTAAGACAGTACTTAAAGGTATCAGACAAAATTAAGTAAACAATAGAATTACCTTATCTGTAAAAATTATTGCTTCATTACACAGAAGCAACAAACTCTATTTAATTCAGTAAGACATTAAAACCCTCACATTTTCTGCTGAGAAAAACTTTTCTTGCATATACTCGTATGAACGAGCGTATTTTTTAAAACTGCGTTTAAAAATTAAAACAAGTGCTGGCATTTTTATATTTAATATTTAGAGTACACGCAAATATTTAAGGTATACCAAACTATTGGTTGAGCTGCAAAATAATTAATTTATTTGGACTAAAATAATTATACCAGAAGGAGGAGGGGCGGCACCTAGCTCTCTCGAGCAACCAATCGCAGAGCAGCTTTAAAAGTCGCCTAGATAGAGCTGTACTCGCAATACAGGGCAAAAATACGCGTTCGGCAGCAAATCTAAAGGAGACTACAGTCGAGTAGTCTACTTTAGCTGTCCCGTGCTGTTGCTAGAACAGCGCTGACAGAGGCGATTGCGATCCAGTAGTCTACTATATATTTTCCAAGGAAAAAAATGCAATAAGTCCACTACTGCTGTCCAACCTTCGATTGAAGTTATTAATAGCGAGAGGTAGCATGACCTTTGTTTTCGGCTATTTTGCACATCATTCAATGACAATGTGTAAAATGTCGTATATTTTGCAGTGAAATCATACAAATCATGAATCTGACACTGGAAATCCATATTAGTGTGTTGTATAAAGTATATCTGATAAAAATCATCGAATTAAGATTTATTCTGTGCATAGAACAGCGATTCGAACGTGAGTATTCTCAATTTTCAAATTAGCAGAAATCTTTCACAAAACACGGCATACGATGTACTTCTACATAGATTCAACAAAATCATACAGTAAACCGAGGGTTTTCGATATAGATTCTCATATAATGCCAATTGAAGTTATTAATAGCCAGAGGTAGCATAAATTTTGTTTACGGCTATTTGGCACATTATTGAAAATGTGTAAAAAATCTTGTATATTTTGCAGTGAATTCATGCAAACAATGAATCTGACACTGGAAATACATGTTACTATGCTGTATCGAGTATATCTGAATAAAAATAATCGAATTAAGATTTATTCTGCGCATAGAACAGCGATTCGAACGTGAGTAGGCTCAATTTTTCAAATTAGTAGAAATCTTTCACAAAACACGGCATACGATGTACTTTTGCATACCTTCAAGAAATCATACAGAAAACAGAGGGTTTTCGATATAGATTCTCATATAATGCCAATTGAAGTTATTAATAGCCAGAGGTAGCATAAACTTTGTTTACGGCTATTTGGCACATTATTGTAAATGTGTAAAAATCTTGTATATTTTGCAGTGAATTCATGCAAACAATGAATCTAACACTAGAAATCGATACTAGAAAGTTGTATCGAGTATAAATGATTAAAAATATCGAATTCAGATTTATTCTGCGCATAGAACAGCGATTCGTACGTGAGTAGGCTCAATTTTTCAAATTAGCAGAAATCTTTCAGAAAACACCGCATACGTGTACTTCTGCATGCCTTCAACAAATCAAACAGAAAATAGAGAATCTTCAGTATAGGTTCTCATATAATGCCAATCGAAGTTATTAATAGCCAGAGGTAGCATAAACTTTGTTTTCGGCTATTTTGCACATCATTCAATGACAATGTGTAAAATCTCGTAAACTTTGCAGTGAAATCATACAAACCATGAATCTGAAACTGGAAATTCATATTAGTGTGTTGTATCGAGTATATCTGATTAAAATCATCGAATTAAGATTTATTCTGTGCATAGAACAGCGTTTCGACCGTGAGTAGGCTCAATTTTTCATATTAGTAGAAATCTTTCACAAAATACAGCGTGCGAAAGTCATAAAACGATCGAGAAATTCCTTCGAAGCCAGGCATCCGCTCTACAGAGCGTCGCAGAACCGTGACTGCACCACCGCTCCAGCTCAACCTCAGTCAGGCTGGCTTCAATTAGCTTCTGATCAGACTCTATAACAAACTCCGCCGGACTTCGAGCGAACGTTAGGGAAGTAAACCAATCGTAAACATTTTTTTATCGTACTGTGTTCATGTCTACTTTCTGTGCTCTTTTTTCCCCTGCTGCTCTATTTACTCTTCTTTATATTGAGCTATATTTTTTCCCTCCCCATCATTCTTTATTGAGGCTAGTTCGCCTATTGCTCATATTTAATTAATTTTGCTTCACAAATTTCATAACCTGACTAATGATGACTATACTTTTTGATAATGATTATGACTTCTGATAATGATTATTCCATTTGTTCATACTGATGGCGCACGTTCATATCGCACGTGCAGCCATACGCTGTAAACTTCAGAGACTGACTGCCGCCTAAAAATTTGAAACCCGTCAGAGAGGAATCCGCCTCATTTATTGAGGAAATCAATTAATCATGCATTTTAAAACTGAAACGTTCATTGATATTAAACTCAAGGCAATTAAAGTTGCACTTCACTTTTTATTAATGCTGGTATCATCCAGTTCTTTAGCTACCCTGAGACTTCACACTGTCTTCGTTTCGAAAAAGGAACCTGACGAACGTCGTCCATGCGGTTCAGCTGATAAATCTCGAATACGTGGGGAGCGCTAACTGTATCGAATTCCCTGCCATAAAGCAGCTCATTCTAACGACCGCGCTCACCCTCATTAACTTCACGATCTCCGTCTCCGCACGGGCATGCTCAAGTTCTCCTTAAGATTGATGCTAATGTTCGTAAATATGGATATTGTTCCTACTGAGATGTGCATAATCGCGTCTTAGCTAAAGAGTTAACTTGGATTGAAGCAGTCGGGCTCCCTTTCAGAGATCTAAACCAAGCTCTTGCCTATTTTCCAACTCACTCTGTCTTTCTTTGTTCAGAGCATTCGCTTTTCACTTCCTCACAGACAGTTCATGTTACGCTGTTGACTCTGCTCTTGAACAAAGCCCTTCGTTTCTCGACGTACGTTTATTGCCTTCTATTAGAAGCTTGCATAATCTACAAACGATGCATTTTTTTATGACAGAAAGTTACTTACTGCATTTCAAGTCGCTCGTTGGTTGTATATGATTCTATTCGCAATGAATACTTACACAATATGATCATCCGTAGCGACAACAATTTGCATTCTCTCTTTAGTATATCACAGCAGTTGAGTGTATGAAAGGCACACAATATGATTATTGTCTCCTACTATACATCTCGCTCAGTGTTTACTCAATTTATTTACATTTTCTATTCCAATCAATGTTTGTATAATCTTGCGTCTGCGCCAGCTGACGCTGACGCACAAACGTCTTGTCAGGAGTGGCTCGGTAATTTAAAGATCGCTTGAAGTTTAAACTAAGTTAGGCTAAGTTGTATCTTTTGTCAACAGCACCGATTCATTGGTTACCATCGTGTTCATGTTCGTACAAATATCTCACTTCTGGTTCCTTAGGAGCGGTAGTAGTGACTGACAAGGAGTATTTCGAATTTAACTGTATTAGCGTAAGACTAGTTATTTCTAAAAATCTTAGACGCGCCGCTTCTGGTGGGGGGACTCCTGTAGAGAATCGGAAATATCGTAATTAATTTAGAACGATCAAGGAGTTGATACAAAATATGAGGTATTTTAGTAATATTTTTGGAGTTAATTTTTATACGTTTCATGTCATTTGAAACTAGTATTTTAAAGCTAAAAATTCAATCGTAGTTACAACTTCAAATTGTAATCCTCGTTTATAGAACACCATAGTCAACCACGAGCCTATAGGCTAAGTGCCCGTCAGTTCCTTCGCAACCGTTACCCAGTGAACAGTAATTTCATTCGCGCTTTCAACCTCTCCGACGGGTAAGTTTTCCATTGACCATGTGTTAGGAAGTAATGTGTTTCACTTACCTACCATATATTCCCTAAACTTTTCATTTTAGCTTTGCCTAGATATGAAGTTGTGCTTTGATTCACGTAACTCCAAGATTGATAATTAATCCCAATATAGAACATTTTGAATAATAACTATTGCATCAGCTATGAAATTCATTGTCTAATTTCGTCTCACTCAAGTCTCTACGTTCGGATATTTTATGTCGAGCATACCGAAAGACCGACCAGCTATTTTGATATGGTTATTAAATTTCATAGCCTCGGGTAGAAGCTGCCGATCGATATCTCGTTTTGTGTTCTCCGTAGCAGCCGGCTAATTAGGTGCGATTCTTTAATGTTTTACTCAACAGTTGTATTATAAAGTTACCTCGTGCTATTGATTTTTCTTGCTAAATTCTGTATTTATTTCGAGTTACTTATTGGTCTTTATCCGGGCAGGTTTCAGTTTCAGTTTCAGGTTCAGTTCAGTTTCAGTTCCAGTCTCGGTTTACTGATTACAAGCTCTCAGTTTTGGTCTTCGATCTTGGCCCCGATTGCTGTTTTAATTTTGATCGTGTTCATGAATAAACCTGCAAGCTACGAAGACGATCGTATCACTTCCCTGGAAGAACATCACCCGCGAAATAATTACGACAGAAAATAACACGTACCCTAAAGTGGTGACTCTAAACTCGTGACTCTAAAGTAGCAACAAATTTCAAGTTTTTTTGTGTAAATAGATAAGTATTATTTTAAACTGGCTCATTTTGTGATAGAAGAGCATTGATTTACAAAAAGGAAAAACGAAGCCTTTCTAATGAAGAAAACAGTACATTTGTAAAGACGTTTCAATTATTCACGCTAACATCTTTAGATCAGGTATAACACTCCTAACTGAAAACGTCTACTGGAATTGTCAGAGAGACGGCCAGAGGCCGATTGATCCACAGGGTACTTTGCCAATACTCTTTCAAGAAACTCTAATGGGATTTGGTCTTGCATCAAGTGTTGACTACCAATTTGACCATCGGCAGCTATTATATAAATGTTCAGTAGCTGCTACGCTGGACGCTTGGTGTAACCTACGAGCTTCCACTCCACATTTCAGCGCAGAGGACGGGGATCTCGCATGAAGCATCATTACTACTCTCAAGATCTTATCGATAAGCACCGTAACTACTCTTAAGACGTCAACATTAAAAATTTAAAAATTAATATATGTGCACTGTAAACTCTCTTGGAAATGAATTGCATTTTATTATTTATTTGTGTCTTGAGGAGTCTGGCTGACAGTGAGAAGCGCTACCTACGATAAGGCCGGCGTACTTTTGTCTAGGCACTAGGCCACTGAATCCTGAACTAGTGGAAATTTGAAGCTACCTGGAGGAGAGGGGGGATAATTACACTGCCTACTAGAAATAAAGAAAATCAGTTGTATTTTCTCAAGTCTGAGGCTATGCAGTAAGTTGTTACTTACCGCTCTCTATCTGCTTTACTATTTAACCATATCTTTATCAATACATTTGTACATTTAAAAAAAAACTAATAAATAGCCACAGTGTATTTTGACTACTCTTTCCCTTGTACAAATGAGAGGGGAAATGTAAATGGATGAACTGGGTGTAGTGGGAAATGACAGAAAAAAGATTGGGAACCACTACATTGAGTAGTTCTGGACCTGCAGCTTGCACCTCCAAGCAAACCCTAGTTTTTTTACTTAGAGGGACTACAATGTGTGACAGCAGACCAGTTCTCATGTAATTTGTTTTAAGGTTTTGACTCGATTTCAGTCATTCCGACAAAATAAAAAAGAAGTGCTGAAGTATTTAATTATCATCATTGCATATTTTATCGCATAAACATCATGCAAGAGTATTGTGATTGCATCAGTTGTTCTTATATTTTTCCTCCCAGTGAAGATCTATGAACTTGAGCATCATTCTCATCTTAACATCAGATTTACATAGGAAACACACATTTCTATTTTATGTCTTTTATAGCACAACAGAGAAGTAGAGTCAAAAGGCTGTATAAATGAGATGTTGGAGGGAAATACTATAAAAGTCATGACTAGTAAACGTGGATTGAATGGTATAAAACAGTAATGCAATTTTTACCTGAGTGATGAAAGCGTCCATGCTTCAATTTTCATTTTGGGAATACCCTGCGTAGAATTCGTTTGCGACTACCTCCTTTGTGAGCTCATACGAGAGAGACATCACTTCCTTCCCGTTCAGATTAAGGTGGTACCGTGACTGCGGTCCCGCCGCCTCGTACGTCAAGCACAGATGAAACCAACTAGCCCGGAGTTTATGCAATAATTAGTGAGACCCAAAACTAAGTTCCTATGCTTTTTCTGAAGTTCTACTGTAACTCTAATGAATAACATTCTATCACCGATCTCTTTATTATTAGCGCTATCGATTCGGGAAAACTATCAATTGTTGTCTTTATTATTTTATTGGATTTAACATTTATTTACGATGAAATGACAAGCCAGCATGAAACATATGATGCCTCCTTATACGCTTTGCATTTGATTTAAGGTAAAAGTTCGCAAGTCTACTCAAAGCAAATATGTAGCGCACAGAGATAAAGAGTAAGTGTAGTGTGCAGTGTAGAACATAAAGCTTTTCGAAACATTTGTGTAGAGTACGGAATGTATAAAATTCAAGAAGGTTAACTACAAACTCACAGACTCTTCTAACGTTATGATATATGTTTGATCGGATGTGCAAAAATATAATTCTCAACAAAATACTTTAAACAGCCTAATATCGAAGAGGTAGATCTGATAGACAAAACTTGACGGGCAATTCACTCGGCTCTGTCAATATTACATTGTTTGCCCTCGAATAGAGACAGTGAGTAAACACGTAAGTAAGGAGCTATTTTAGGGGATTTCTCACCCCACCATTTCATGGTGATATGTTTCTAGATATTTTATAGCTAAGACGAAATCAATTTTGCTGGCAAGAAATTAGAAAGTTTGTGGAACGTTCAAAGGTGGTTATCTGCTTTGCAGGGTAATGTGGTGTTGAATGATCAATCAGAAACCCATTCAATTCATGCAAATATAAATAAATAGAACAAAAGGAAACAACTCATGAAGTAACTATAGTTTATACTAAATAATTATATAAAGTCAATGTTCATGCACTCAGATTATGTACGTTGGCGCCACCAATGCCTAGAAATAAGAAACAACGATGGAACTCATGTAAGAATAAGAAACGTGCTAATTTCAAAAAAAGTTTGTTCTTATGCTGTGTTTCAAAACTGTTCATATTCATATTGCAAACAACTAATTCAACTTCAGGACCTCATGTAAAACAATCGTTTACAATTTGTTAAGCCAAATCGTCTCTGGATTTTTCAGAGACGATTGAGGAGATTGTCTTTAGTCTTGGCTTTCCAACCTGCACTAGTTTCCTTTTTCCACATTTTGGCGTTCATTTTCATGCTAATTTTTCACATCATTTTGATGAGTAGACTTCTAGCTATCTCGGTGAGTACATGCACGATAATGAATGAATGTCTCTTCTATTCAATAAGCTCTATCTCCATTGATATCTAAATAATAATCGATGCTGATTGTACCTATATGCAGCAATGATTCAAAATGTGGAACTCCTATACATGGATGTTTAAATGCACGAGAACTGTAGTCGGGACTAAAAGCGTCTTTTGATTGCTTCGTCAGGAAACATGTTTTGTTTCCAATTATCCATCAACCAATACAGAGAGCACCAAAAGTGTCCAATCTTTAAAAACCTTTTGTGTAACACAGCTGGAGTGTTGTGTTGGCTGCTCTCTGTGATTTTAAACTCACTGATGCCAGCAGGGAATATGTTCTCTATAGAGCGGGTTTCTCCTTTCAAACCATCTAAGTATGAGCTGGCTTTTTTATTTACGCCTCGAATTTCTTCGGCGACTTCTCATTTTGAAGACAATTTCCCAATGAATCATGGGTATCCGCAATTACAGGGAGAAAGGGAGCTCTACATCGATGCGTGATCCAGTAGCTCTTAAAAGATCGATATGAACGATTAGTTTTGATTCGGATCCTCATCCAATGCCTTCTCGCCTAATCCGATATTTTCACAAATCTGTGAAGTAACTTATACGCACCAGTAAATTTTTGTTCTGGTATGAAAATTCGTAGAAACTTTCAGTCGTTTGTGATGATGCTGAGTTCACTCTCTAAAAACAACAATATACTTCTCAATTAAATTTGAAATAACTTACCTTTAAAAAGCAGCACAACAAAATTTCAGATTAAAAGAAGTGCCCCAATTATTCTAGTGTAACACTTATCTCATTATTAAGAAAATGGAATGAGTACAAATTAAAATAAAATGCATTAATATAAATGACCAGTGTTAAACATGAAACATTAAAACGTTCCTGTTAAGTACACATGGATCTGATTCTAATGGAGAAATATGATAATAAATCGAGGAGGTGGTATGAACATAGATTTCTATTCGGGACTCAAAGAAAGAGCTGTACCTTTCCCTTGATCAGAGTGTGCAGAATTTTTATACATTTCCATATATTTCAACACAAGTTTCTAGTTCGAGAAATGAGAGGAGACACCTAAGGTTCTTCGACAGACACACCAGTAGAGAAGGTCGTTGTCAGCATTCAGTAAAACTCGTAGTTTAAAGAAGGGAAAATGTCTTAATGACTTTCCTTCTGATTATAAATTCCAATTAAATGTATTCACAGTATAACTAGTAACTTCAGAGCTAGGAAAATATGCACCACAAATTCTTGCCATTTGGGAGGCAAAACGCTCGATGCCTGCAATATTGTGACCCAAATAATGCTTCACTTTCTGAAACTTTAAATTCAACTCCAACTCTATATATTTATGTATTCTGCCCCTATATAGGGCAGTGAAGTGTTGAAGTAAGATCTTCGTTTCCTCTTCAACTTCATCGATGTTCACAATATGATACTATCTATCATTTGTGTAAAAAGTTTCCAGTGAGACGCTCAAAATAAAGTATAATTTTTGATTTCCATGTAAGTCATAGACACTTAACGAGTATATTTGTCAGTTTCGTACGATACTTCATATTGATTGAAAATGGTGTTAAAATGTTATCACATCTAAAAGACATGTCAGGATAGAAACAATGGATAAAATGTAAGAATATATTTTTATATATGTGCATACTATTTTATTCAAATAATCTTTTATCAGTAAGCAGGGTTGGGCAGTTGTACCGCAATTGTGATCGCAACTTTGTAAGTTGCGGTTGCGTTGCAACTATTTTTAAAAATTTCGAATTGGGTTGCGGCGCAACTATTTTGAGCAAATTTCACTGCAAGTTGCAACCGCAACTATGAAAACTATGAAAAGTCGCAACCGCAACTAAGCTGGAAAAAATAAAAATAAATTATATATAAGAGTGAATAATAACTTAAATGAACCTTTTGAAGCAAACCAAACATAAAAAAAATTGCCTTAGAAATCAACAGTATCGCTACCATGTCTTCCGAGAGCAGTAGCACAGAAACTGAGACAGACGATGATTTCTTCTTCTCTCTATTAAAAAATGATGAGTACATCAAAAAGAAAAAGAAGATACTTCAAATGAAATAAAGGAATAGTTCAAAGAACCTGTCATTAATCGGTTCAGTTTTTCATTCGGCCCTATTTCCCAGCAGCAACTTTATTTCGTGCTTCATAAAGTTCAATACTTCCATTCCGTCAAGTGCTGAAGTTGAAAGGCTTTTTCATTAGGTACCGAAATATTAATATTGAGACCTAAATGTGCTCGTCTTTCAGATAGTCACTTCAAAAATGCTTGCATTTCTGAAAGGGAATAAATTGTATATTCCCTTATAAATGGTGTTAATATTATAAATAGTAATGGTATATAAGTACAGATTTGAATGTTTCCTAATGAAGTAATCAGCTATACTACCCTACTGAAAGTAAAATTTAGGAACAAGTGATTGGCGACGAGAACAAAAGTAGGATATAAGCTTAATAAGCTGTAAAACGACTTGAAATCCTGTGATGAAGTATTCAGCAATACTACCCTACTGAAAGTGAAATTTAGGAACAAGTGATTGGCGACGAGAACAGAAGCAGGATCTAAGCTCAATAAGCTGTAAAATGAATTGAAGTCCTATGACGTCACAGGATTCCAAGTCGTTTTACAGCTTATTGAGCTTATATCCTAGTTTTGTTTTCATCGCCAATCACTTATTCCTAATTTCACTTTCAGTAGGGTAGTATTGCTGATTACTTCATTAGGAAACATTAAAATTCTGTACTTGTGAAACTCATTTAAATAGTATAGTGTACCATTTATTCCCTTTCAGAAATGCAAGCATTTTCGAAGTGGCTATCTGAAAGACGCAGTCTCTTTATTGAGATTGGAGTCTCACAAAAAAAGATCGCAGTCTCTTTTTAACAAAAATAGTCCTTTTACAGAGGATTATTCATTAGTGTTCTTGTGTGAGTTCTACAAACTCAATACGTTTTAAGTAGATTTGTTATTTAATAGTTGCAGTCGCGAATTGCATTTGCGATCGCAATTTTTGAGCTTGTGTCGTTGGGGTTGAAATTGCGATCGCAACTGTTTCTGGTGACTTGCACTTGCGGTTGCAACGAAATTATTTTCCAGTTGCGTACCTAACACTGTCAATATGGCTTTTGCTCATAAAACTTCATGAGATTTTCCCTTCAATGCAGCCTCACCACAGTGGGATTTCCTAAAATGAGTTGCACTGTGTACGTAAATTTCATTCAGTAAATCCGCATAGTTTTCGAGTTATCTGTATAGAGCACATCTATGAATGCTTGGTTTATTTTCACAGCCTAGTAACGCTTTTTATTATGGTTTTCGAACTTCTTCTATCATTTTACAATCATGAAACTCCGCTTGAATACACTATCCCTAGGTCTTCAGCCCATCATTAACTCACTAGTTGGGCTTCAAGTGCTCCGGGGGCCAGAGGAACCGCCACGTGTTGGCCAGCACGATCCTCACCTTGTCGGACCACAGCTCTGTGAAGTCACGGTTTATTTGTTATGAGTTGTGAAGTGACAGGTTGAATAATAAGATTTGTGGAACAAGGACTCGAAGAGAAGTGCAAAGACGCAAAGTATTGGGTTGAATAGTTAACAGTTTGAAAAGAGTAGAACATGATTTGAGAAGATACCAAAATGGCTAGAAGTAGTACAGTGATGGCTGACTAGTAAGGAGTTGTGAAGTGAGGGGTTGAACAGGTAAAATGTACGAAATAAGAAATAAGCTCAAAGAGTTATGAACTGGACGTTTGATAGTTGAAAACTCTGAACTAAGGCATCGAATAAAGAACTGTGAAGTTGTAGTTTTGGAGTTTAAAGCTGTAATTTGAGTAGTTGAAAACAAAATTATTAAGCACATTGAGTTATAATTTTTCTATACAGCAATTCTTGTAATTACTTAACATCACAAGTCATGTAATAATATGTAGCGGGAGTCAGGTAATCATGGTATGTCATGATTCCTGTAAGTATTGGTCGTCATTTATTTTGTTTTGTATATATAGGTACATGTCATGCGATTATTGTGTACCATTAGCTATGTAAGTATTGCATATTGTGATTCATGTAATTATTGTGCTTCATGAGTTACATAATTCTGAATAACGAGTCATGTTTTTTGTACCTTGAGTCGTATAACTATTGTTTACCATGAATTATTCAACTATTACGTACCAAGAGACATATGCTATTTTTTTCGTAAACCATGCAATAAATGTGCATTGTGAGTCGTATAATTATTCTGTACCACGAACCATATTTATGGGCATAGCGAGTGATATGATTACTGTGTACCACGAGTCACAGAATTATTAAATTTTTGGTAGTTATTGAGTAAAAATTCATGATTGTGTGTATGACTGTTCTCCTATCTTCATCTATCCTACTTTACTCCTGTTGCATGTGTGCATTTGAGGTGCTAGTGCATGATTGAGGTCAATTACGTCGATTTCAAGTCATGTGACTTGGGTAATATTCTAAGAATGAACCGCTGGGTTTGTTCCTGTTTGCCACGTTTCATTCTATTCTAGATACAGTAAAAATCGAGATTTTCTGGGAACTGTCCAATCTGACTGCTCAAGTAAAAAAAAGTCGAGTACATGCGGATCATCCTTTTCGTATACCACCCATTGTTGAGTATAAATTAGTATCGCTCTCCATGCACATTTGAAGACAAGCTCAGTCTGGTATTCAAAGAGCCTTATCTGGCACTCTCAGAGCCCGGTCTGGCACTTGCTCACTGATTTGAAGATATACCTGGTCTAACTTTTACTGAGCCTTTGTTTAACAACCTACAAGAACAAACCCCAACGACAGACCCTCACCACTCAATAAATGTGCGCAGAGCGCTCATTTCTATTCCCCTCCTAGTATCCCCTTCCGTTTCACCCCTTTACTTAGGTAGACCCTGTGCCAAACTCTCTCTCAAATCTTTCCTATTGTTACCGACCGACCGACCGACTAGTTCCAAATTTGAAGACATATTTAGTCTAGCACTCACCAAGCCTGAACTTGTCATTGCTGTTCCATTTGCTGTAACGCAGCTGCATGAAGGGTTTGCGTCCGGAGAGGGACTTCATATAGAATCTTCCACATACCGTAACTGACTTAAGTTCTTTGTCAGGGGAGATACTACATTTGTACTGGGCTGAGGAAGCACCTCTGGTGAACTCCAAAACTGTAACTTTACTGAGAGCTGCGGATGAAACATAAAATATCTATAAACAGCAGTCATGTGAATGATATACAATTGTTACTGGGTTTTGAACACTCCTTCAAATATTTTTGACGTTGTATCAACAGTGAAGAAGACGGAGAAAATAATTATCTTAAAAATATTAACCTGGCTTACCTCTTCCCTCTACTTGACTTCTACCATGTTTCTGTACGTGGTTGGTGTCTGACAACATGGGACTTAAGGAGCAGCCCAAGAATGGATTATTCGGCTCGTTTATGTTGTCATATTCTATTATATTGCGTATACATATACATATGATGTTCCCAATTGTCTTATTCGAACATGTATTCACACAACAAGTAAATACATTTTTTATTGCAAATTACTGTACATGCACAGCAGTACGCAACAGATTTGATGTCTTTTTTTTGTTTTTTAGCATTTTTGAGTTTATTACAGAAATTGAATAGAATTAATTTAAACGCTTGTACACTCATGAAATTTTTTTAGTACTTATGTGCAACGAGTGGAAGAGCAAAGCTGAAACAGCGCAATCCCTATCATTGAGTTACGGATCTGTGGAATAAAGCAACAAACATTAACTTCTGTGCTAGACGACATACTGTTTTTCGACAATTATAGTATTACCGTTGGGCTGAGTGACGTCGGACTCCAAGGGTATTTCAAATGTTGACGTGGCATCGTGCCTCGAGGTGTCCTCGGATATTGTGGTGACGTCGGCCGAAGAGGTGACTTCGGATATGTAAAAGATACAGTTACACTCCCGATAACTTTGAAAAAAGTCTAAAATACTTCAAGTTAGAATTTTATTGTGATACCTGCTAAATCCAGCATCTAACATTTTCTATGACTACATGATCTTAAAATGATGCAGATTCAATTTATTTTTCTTCTTTCAGTAAAGTTATAAATAATGGGGCTCAAAGAGTCAGAATCGTCAAGCATAGTATGACAATGAGCGTGCATATTGCCTTATAATACATTTGATGGGTATGAAAGCCAGACAACTTAACAATCAACAGCTTTATGAACTAAATTTGATACTCTTAAATAAATACCAAAATAGGACTATAATCTGAAGTTGAATTTCTAAATTAAGAAATAACATAGATTTCAGAGGTGTTGCTACTAGTAATTGCAATGTTAAAACCTAGCACCATAGGAAACTTACCGGCGCCCTGAAGGAAAGGTATGGACAGTAAAAGCAGCAGATAAATCTGATTAGGAATCATCATTTTTGGTAGATCGTCATTATTAATATGACTGGAAATAAAAACAGAACAATTTCAAGTTGTACTAGAAGTATTACAAGTATAGAGCATTTGATGATATTATATGATCTATGACAACCGTAGGATGAAAATGGATAATTTTTATAATTCAAACGTTAATTTGGCTGCCTGAGAAAACTTTTTTATTCCATAAAATTTTGAAAATACAAAGACCTACAGACCAAGAAAAGATCCATCCCAAAACATGTATTATTAGTGTTTTAGATCGATGATTTTGAATACAATTTCATCCCAAAGCTCCAGAAACCTCTCTACAATAGCTTTAAAAACGAATTACCAGATTCTAACTCAAGCGTAAGAATTTCTACTATGAAATAAGTGTTCTGATATCAATCCATCTGAATAGAAAACTCAAAACATTCTGAGATTGTAAGGGGCATAACAACTTGCTAATACATGCACATCATAAAAAAATACAAATTGACAAAAATGCACACGCCATATGATAAATTTCTGTTACTAATTACAAACAAATATGGCGAGGCACAGATTTTTACCTTTCACTACAAAGCTCTTCCTGGTTCTCACAGAGCTAAATCACAATATCAGGACAAGTCTGCATTGTCTCATAATAACATATAAGTTTTGGTGTTCGTCGTGAGTTCTTTCTTGTTTTAATGCATTAGATAATTGTGTAGTTTATACTATGCGAGTATCAGGAATAAAAAAACTCATTAATTATATACCAAATGAGTAGGAAACGGAATAATTATAACATGTTTCCTCACGTAGACTATGTTGACACTTCATCATCTAATATGTAGGCCAATGTTTTGTCACCATGTTCACTGAGAGTCTAGCGATGCTGATACTCTGACTGAGGTAGCGAGTCAAGAATGTGGTCTATCTTTTGTATGCAATTTAATTAAGGACTCTAGGCTTCACTAGCATATACAGTAGGTATAAGATTTATTTCACTAGTGAGAAGTACAGCGCCGGAAATAGGAATGAAAAAATATTTCTGCATGTAACTACTTTCATTGACATATGCTGACCTTGAGAGCAACTGCCGGTGAACACAGTTTACATCAAGTAGATCATCTTGAATAGGGTTGATAATTTAAAGAATGAGTACTCTTCATGCACTTCATGAGTACTCGATCACCAATTACTATTCCAACAAACCAACAAATACTAACAAATTTTGTTTCCTCAGTATGTAATTCGCGTTACGAAGACAACGCAAAATGTTCACTCACAGAGTTAAATAAACGTGTTTAACTATGATAGTATCTTTGTGTATGATATAACTGGCTGCAGCGGTCGAACCGGAAATTTGATAATACTTTATGGCGTAGCAACGTTATCAAATAATGTAGGTACATACATGCTCATGTGAGAGCCAAATACGCATGTATCGCTCTTTTATATGAAACAGGTTATTGAATGATCACATTCAAAATTACTTACTACTTTTTGCCATATATTGTGATCAATTGCTTGTAATGAGTGTTTTCGGAAAAGGAAGTGCTGTAAAAATATTTTTTATCGATTTTGTCGTGTTTTTAATGGATAATAAGTATAAAAAAATCAATGATTGTACCCTGTTCAGTATACGAAAATGCTCCAAATGTTTTCGAAGAACAATGATAGTTCTCGAATGTTGTACGTCATTACGTATGAGACCAGAATTGGACTGAGCTGAAGACGTCCCAGACATCAGAATTTTTTCCATTCATTCATCAGAGTATAATATGTTGACTTGTTATTATGATGTAATATGATAGTAAATCACTTGTTTTATTTTCTTACTACTCATAGCAATTTAAACGACATTTTGCGTCAAATACCTTGCAGATAATTAAGCAGCAAAATTAATCGAACAGTGATTTTCAAACGTCAATTATACTGTTGATTTCAGACATGAGCCCTGGAATTCCCATCAGTCGGATTACACAATTAATTTTTTTGCGGAGCCATTTCCGTAGATTTCAAATGAAAAGGATATAGAAATATCGCACAAAAATTTATTTTCTCATGTAAGCTGGGTTAAAATATTACACTTTTCCGTTAGTAAAACATTACCTTGGGATTCCCTGTACAACGAGTTAAGCACAAAGTTTGCTGTGATAAAAACAGCAACACTTGTTTTGGTTTTGTCTCCATCCTCTGACGCCGAGTTATCAACTAAACGATGTGAACTGCCCACAAGCAGTTATCCATTGACGTAGCATGCGTTAAGGATCAGATTATCGGTAATTGATTACAACATACCATCATTTAGCCTAGTCTGTTGTCAAAATATTTGCCCGCAACGTTTGCTGAGAATATTGGAATTGTGGTTTCTTTAAGAGAGAGAATTTCACATTCATTAGGGATGCGTATAAAACTTGATCACTGTGCAACATACCGCTGGTGCTGGATTCTGGCATGATAGATGTACTCTGCATCACCTAGCAGTGTGACCATCACAACATGGTTGACGAGAAATTTAAATAACTTTGAATTTTAGTTCAGATCATCGCATTAAATTGATTGCATGGACGGAGTAACCAAGACACACCCTGATAGATGTAAATTGCAGATAGCTCTGATAAAACCAATTAAAAATGATGCCGTTCAGTGACCAAAAATATTGTTTTAATATGTTTTGTTATCGTATTTACCATTGGTTAAAAAAATCTTAAGCGCATTTATCATAAATTTAATGATTGTTTCAATATAATTTAATGATTAAATCTTAAAAATGTTAAAAAATGCACGCAGTGTCTGGCAATCAAATGCACATTTTTGCATGAAAAATAATAAACAAACACTGTGACACATGCATCATCTGATAACTTAATTCGGAACACAAGGTGAACTAACGAGGCTGTAAATCAATACTCTTCATTTGGGATTTTTTGGTCGTATACGAAGTCCGCTGAAAGGAGGAGTTCGTGTCCACTGCCAAAATGGTATAATCAGGAATTCTATAGAGCTACAGCACGTGTGATCAATTATGATCGGCTTTAAAAAAATTGACTCCCATAAATCTCTATTGATGGTGCTTATGTGCTCTAATAGTTCAAGTTCAACTAATTGTCCTCTAATTATTAATCAAAATATGCTATTGTGTTGAAAGAAAGAAATTTCTGATACTCGCTTATTAAGGAGGCAAGTTGTTGTTATGCATGGCTGGTGGATTATTTCGAGTGAGGCATATGGATCAATAATATGCCTCTAAATTTTGTGCCACAATAATATGTAAAATGAATTTTTACATGACTGTTCAATGCACTGCACATCAAATGATAAATTTTACATGGTTGTTGGCCACATTGCATACATAAACACAAAAAATTTAGAATTATTGACGTCTCTGCACTTTTTAAACAAATTGCTTGCACTTTTTAAAACGCAATTAACTTGGACAGTAAAATTTATAATACACTGCAACTATGGATTAAAGTATTATTGACCTTACTCATATCGTAAGAGTGTAAACGCTCGACTAAAAAAAGTAAGTACAGAAATGATTGAAACTAATGCGTTGAGGACTCACGAACAGGCAAAGTTACAATATCATTTTCGTGGTATTAGGTACAACAACAAGTAGTATAAGAAACAACCTTCCCACTTAGGATGTACGGTCAATAATGAAGCCTATCTGTGAAAAAATATCCTTGCTGATGCAAAAAATGGCTAACCAAAGTAATTGGATGACAATTCATACGTACCGTAGCTGATGACTGTTTTGATGCAATTTGAAGAAGGCATGTGTTGTCATACTTCAAAACAAACATTTATGTCCAAAATGTGACGAGATCAAAAATTTGGACCAGTCTGCAATGACATGGTTTTCCTTTTTGAACACAAAATTTGCTCCACGTGCGTGCAAAAGTCTGTAAATTAATCTTCTGAAGTTATTAATGTAAAGGCAATTTCACGGTCATTTTTCATTTTGTTCCTATTCATTCAACTCCTTTCACTTATTCTTATCTGCTTATCTAAGAGCAGAAGTTGAGTAGCTGTCATTCAGCACTGACGTATCGCCACACTTTGATATCTCAGACAAATTACCAGCAAAAACAACGTGAAAAATTTATTGTTGTTCCTCAACATATTTTACGAGAACGTTGATGCGTAAAATAGTCTTGAAAATGATTAATAATATATTTCCAAGCATCGGCTCGTTATCACTTGAGAATTAACTAGCATGAACCCCGGCGTTTAGGATGCTTTGCTGAACGTGAATGCACCACACCGTTATTAACAGCACTGTAGTGGTAAAGTCGTTAATGCTTCGTCGCCAGAAAGAAGCATTGTTCTCTACACTTCTTGAATTTGACAGGAATCGTTTAGTCTATGATAATTCTTCATATATCTCGTTTGTTCTTTTTAGACAATAGTCAAGTTTGTCAAAATATTTAGGTCCCTACTCAGAAATATGTACATAATGAGAGTCGTGTATGGTTTAAATAAAAACGCAAGCTGCAAATGTGCTCAATATCAGAGAGGTAAAGTAGATCATAATAAAAAATCAGAGAATAAATTAGTGTATTCAAGAATTTTTGAATACTCTGTCAAAATTAACCAGTCATTGCACTAAAATTCTATCCCAATGAAAGTCTGACAACACCTATACATACTGCTCGTTTTATGGTGTACGTATGAGGCGAAAATGAAAAAGGAGAGCAATAAGTAAATCAATGTAGTCCACGAGTTCTCTAAACAAAAGATTGCACAATACATTCCGAAAGCTCACACTATGCTTGATTTGAAGGGCAAAAAAATGTACTTTGCAAAGTAGCATTTGCAATTGTCATCAATGCGCGGCAACATAGGAATCTATGCTACTTAGCTGACTTTTATGTTCATTCAATAAAAAGGCAATAGTTTTCTATGCTTACATAGACGAGTTAAACTGTCACAAATTCTTGCTGCAGTAGTCGGCTGTTTGAGAACGGTTGTGATTGACTGCTGCTCTATTAAGAAAACGAGAAATTTAATTGAGTGAGAAAAAACGTTTGAAGTTGTACTGATGAACAAACTCTCACCATAATAACTTTATCTGAAATAATGAAAGTCTTCCATGATCAAAATTAGGTCAATTCATAAAGAACCTGATATAAGTTGAGTGCAAAATTGGAATTGTGAATTCATGCAATAAATAATAAATTCAATGTGATAGTAAAGCTATAACTACCATCTTCAGTAGAATAAGTAGGTAACACAAGATATAGCCTGTAGATGATATTCGAATGTGCATATTTAGGTACCCGAAGGTACATCATTGATTTTAAAACTCCTGGAAGCAGTTTTACTGATGATAAAGATAAAATACATAGAGAATGCATTACACTAGTGAACACGATCATTGCAGCAATTGATTCCAACAGTTTGTTAGCAAATTTTGGTGTGCTGTATCTAGACCTGTCATCAGTTTTTATCTGGCACATGACGATATAAAAAGAAAATATTTTGATTATATCAAAAACCTTATATTTAATTTTTGTTAAGAAAGAATGAAGATTCGTAGATACAAAAATACGATGAATCCCAGAACAAAGCTGTAGGAATGAATGAAAATTTGCTGGTAAAAAATAGATACATATGAAGATAACAAAACTATTAAGGTAATAAAAAATTTTCGTTCTGTTCATGCCATAACTGCTTGAATTTACTCTTCTCTGACGATGTCTGATTTACAGCTGCAGCAATGCCTCTCATCAAGCTCCAGCACTAATTGTATTGTTTGGGTGCCATCAGCTTTGGTATTCTTCTTCCATTACTTTTTTGTCTCGATGAAAGCGTTCACTTTCCGTTTGGTCACCTCACCAAGGAGCAATTTGCTGCGGTCACTATAAAAGTACAGTGCACCTTGATGCATATTCTATATCCCAGTGCTTGGAAATTCAACAGTTTTATATTCTGTTGAAATTTGTTAGCATTCCTGTTTCCACGGAAATACTGCATTTGATCAGAGAATGCAATCCAAGTTCTAAACACTGCCACATTCATTGTATGGATGTATACTCATATATACGAGGGGGCTTCAAAAAGTTCATGGAAAAAGCTTCAAAAAGTTCATGGAAAAAGGACAGTTATAAAAAACGGTCAAAGTCATAATGTTTATTTTTCAACATATGCTCCATCTAGGTCAATACATTTCTGCAAACGCTGATACCAGCCTTTAAGTCCATCTGTGTAAAAATGAGAGTCATGCGATTTGAACCATGTCATGGCAGCTCTTTTTACTGCTTCAACTGATGGAAACTGGGTACCTTTCAATAACTTTTTCAGGTTGGGAAATAAAAAGAAGACGGATGGGGCTAATAAGTCGGGGCTATAAGGTGGATGTCGAATGATTTCCTATCGAAATTCGCGTAGCACAGCTCTGGTCCGCCGAGCGCCGTGCGCGGGTGCATTGTCGTGGTGGAAGAGGATGCGCCGATGCAGCTTCCCAGGGCGTTTTTCTGCGATTTTATAGGACAATTTTCTCAAAATATCTTCATAATAAGCAGCTGTAATAGTTTTCTTGTTCTCGAGGAAATCAACTAACAAGATCCCCTCTGCCTCCCAGAAGACAGTGGCTATAACCTTCCCTCTTGAACGCTCAGATTTTGCTTTGACTGGCCCACTTCCACCCCTGGGCAGCCACTGCTTCGATTGGGTTTTGTCCTCGAGATCGTACTGGTAGAGCCGTGTTTCATCCCCGGTCACAATTCACTGCAGAAAAAGTTCAGGGTTCTCATCCCACTTGTTCAAAATTTCCATAGAGAGATCAGCCCTTGATTCCTGCTGATCTGGGCGAAACAGCCTAGGAACCCATCGAGCGGAGAGCTTGCTGAGTCCCAAACTGTTCACCAGAATTGTGTGTGTGCAGAACCCACGGAGATGTTGAGTGTGTCTGCTACTGATTCGGTGGTTATTCGCCTATCCTTTTCAATGAGGTCACGAACAGCATCAATGTTTTCCACACAACCTGATGTGCATGGCCTGCCGCTGCGGGGATCATCTTCAGTCTCATTTCTTCCGCTTCTAAAACGACTAATCCATTTGTAGGTTGCTGATTTCTTTGGGGCATTGTCACCATAAACTTGTTCCAGAGAGTCAATGATTTGGCTGTTTTTCCACCCAAGCTTCACCATGAATTTGATGTTTGTCCTGGCCTCGATTTTGGCAGATGCCATGCTGCTTGAACGGTTACTGCCTTGCAAATGGCGGCACCACGTTGTAACATTCATTAAAGGGTTCATGTGAGAACACGTTATAACACGTTGGTACAAGAACATTCTGGTGCATTGACATCATATTCTTTTCATATTATTTTTACGTTATGTCCATTTTCCACGTGTTCATATTCGAAGCTCATAAAATATATCGTTTATTGCAATGCAGTTGGTTCATGACATATGCATCAACATTGCGTTTTCAAATCCCTAATAATAAAAATGTTCTTAGGTGGTGGAAATACATTTTTTGCTAATACAAAAATCTATATTTTAGTAACCAAAACAACTGAAGGTAGAGAGAAAAACAGACAGGTTATTCCAGTATCGTTCATACACAAATTATTCAACATTGGGTATAAAAATGACGTATCGTTAAGACCCTTCAGTAATAGAGATACATTGGTTCATAATAAAACAAACGGAAGTTAAGTTCTCACATTTGAAGTAGAAACTATACTGTAAATAAAAGCTAGCCAAAATTTCAACGGACGTTTAGTTCCAAAAAGAACAATCCGAATAATACAATGTGAAAGTTTGAGTTCACAACAGCGAAATTATAATTTTATAATTAAATACTCGATGAAGGACGAAACTTTATACGTTGCAATTTCTTATTTGCTGGCTGATCTCTCAGTTGGAGGATTTCATAGAGCAAAATATTTCTGGCTCTTCCTTCTCGTAGCTGAGACTGGGAAAATATGAGGAAATATAGCTTCAATGCCGCTTGAGTTCCACACATACCAATTCACCTTCACACATCCTTACACATTACTATCGATCACTATACATCATCACTACTACCACACACTAAATTGTTTTGATAAAACATTCGCTCATCACACTGGGGAACATTTTGAAAAATATTGTATTGAGTTAGATTGTTATGCTGATTAAAACTACAAGTGGCATGCTTATTCCAAAACTGCAGTCAGTTTTGTACAGGCACGTAAATTTTTTCTCAACGCTGAAAATACCACTGACTAGAAGTAGTGAGACTTACCAGCTGATTACGACTGGACTCATCAACAGCTGCATGGCAAATTGTTTGTGCAGTCACAATTGAAACAGTAACTTTAACTATTTCATTTTAGTCTTTTATTTACTTAGTTATGAATTTCCTTTGTTCCAGATCATGTCTGCTCTAGGAAATCTCCTTCATGAATATTTAAAACAACCCTGATTCCTTTTCCAATATTAGTAGTAGATTCACCACTCCAAGTCAGAGTGAAAACACAAGTGTATATGTCATGAGAGCATATTTTGCATATTTTAAATCAAAACTCGGTTATCAATAAAAGTATTGAATGTAATTTTAACACGTTACCTCCGATTGCCTGACTGGTGTAAATCTTCACTTTGTACGCATAGTCACTAGAAGGATCTGAAAAAATTACAGAACCTAACCTAAGTGGTACACATACTTACCACTTCGGAGTCAACGTGTCAAGTAATTGGTGTATTGCCGTTTTAAGCAAAGTTACCCGTTAATGTGTTCTTCTTTTCGTTTCTATTACGTGCGATTGTCAACTGTTTGTAAACTAAGTTTCTTCGTTGTGCTCTGCGGACTCTCGTTCTTCTTGTTCCTACCTCTGATGGCATTAAACGTGGGTGTTCCGGTGCTTCCTTCATCACCCACACAATCGTACTTAGTCAGTCTCCCTCTCTATTAATCCGCAACATGGCATCAAAAAGTCATGGGCCTCTCACAAAGTGCGCAAACAGCGTGTTTAAAGTTTACAGATGTGGACCAATGGAAAAAGTGAGAAGTTGTCATTTGGTATCCCCATGGTTTAGCGAGGGCAAAGTAATCATTGCACAGGCTGTTACTTCTGTTTAGTGAAAATATCAATATTTAATGAAAAAGTAAAATATTCTAATCTACCGTCAGTTATAAGATCAATGCTCCATTCAGTTGAAATTCTAGTTTCAGTGTTCGAACAACTACCTCCTTTAGAAGATCTGAGTAATGTTGAAGAATGCAGTAACAGCAATGATGCCGATTTTGAATTTTACTAGGATTCAGTTAGTAAAGGGTTTTATCAGCCCCAAATAAATGATTTGGCACTAGTTTTGGGCTTATCAAAAATAGCTTCAAAACTCCTCGCATCCAGACTAAGTGAGAAAAACTCACTTGAACAAAAAGTGAATGTATACTTTCGAGCCAGAGAAAGTACATTTCTGCAGTACTTTCAAAGTGACGGTGGCTTTGTGATTTTACGTAACATTTCTGGTTTACTCAAGGAACTAGGGCTTTCAATCTACAATCCTAACCAATGGCGAATGTTTATTGTTACCTCAAAGCACAGCTTCACGTGTGTCCCACACAATAGTAATATGTTTGGTGCAGTCTACATATATTGGGCATTCTGTCTGTCTTCGGAAAGATTATGGAGATGTATAGAGAGTCATTGAGACATTACAACTTGGGAAACCCAGTTGTATCATTCGTGTTGATCGTAAAATCTTGTGCTTCTTTCTCGGTCAGCAATGTGGGTACACAAAGTATTCCTGCTTTCTCTGTATGTGGGATAGCAGAGCTCAAGAGAACCATTGGGTTGAGAAAATCGGCGGCTTAGATCTGATCTTAAACATGGAAATTCCAACATTCTCATTCTTTGAAAAAGCATTGACAACTGATGGGGACTTTCAAATACATCATCTTGCAATGTACTGGACTGTTAATTGAAAAATTCAAGGCCGGTGTGGGTTATTGTCCACAAATTCGACAGCTCATCCAAAATCAACATTTAATCGGGACTATCGAGCCTGAACCCCAATGTCGAATACGTCGCATACTGGGTTGCCGGGGACATCTAATAATATGTTTCCATCTTCGACCCACATGCAGCTTGGGGCGTCTAACCTAACTGGGGAGACTCTGTTTCTTGTTTCTCCTCTATGCGTCTTGTCCTGCAATCACGCTCTTCGCAGTCCTACTTCCTACCGAAAACTCTATTCCTTTGTTACTCTTCAGACCGTCTCCTGAGTTGCAGTGGCTTTTAGCTACAGTAACGCTCCGACCAGTGAAGACTGGGCCTTCTGAGTCCGACTGCACCACTGGTCGGTGTAAACGGCATAGCAGCTCGTTGCTGCTGCAGCAGAGTTCGAGTGCGTGTGTTCGCCGAACCGCCTTAAAGTTAAAAACAATAAAGTGCATTGTCTGTGACCGGAAGGATCCGGCTTTTTTTACATTTAAAGATTATTAAAGTTGTTCAGAAGTTGCGTTAGATATATTTGACTGTTCTAAAGTTAGGTTTGATAATAAAAATTGTACTCCAAACTAAAACTGCATAACTATATTTCAACCTTTGAGCACGATGGTGTGGATAAATCTCCACACTTCTCAGTAAAACTGCATCTGGGAGTTTTAAAATCAATGATATCGTCTA
Source organism: Trinorchestia longiramus (assembly GCA_006783055.1). Classification (NCBI taxonomy): domain Eukaryota; kingdom Metazoa; phylum Arthropoda; class Malacostraca; order Amphipoda; family Talitridae; genus Trinorchestia; species Trinorchestia longiramus. The sequence continues at coordinate 44,573 of VCRD01001935.1, forward strand.
GAGTAGTTGGAGTTAGTTTATTTTGGCAATCGGAGAGCGAGATTAACGTGAATTAGTTCATTTGAACAGTCCAATTAAAGCTGTGCCTGCTGACTGCACGTCTAGTTACCGCTCCGTACCGTCAAGTTCATTCCGAGGTAAGTAAGCTTGGCGTGCAGCAAATACGAAGGTAGGGATAACCCCGTAAGAAAGAATATTGAAAATGAGATATTTCAGAAAATAAAATTAACTACAAAAATATTATGAATCTTTACCCAGACTGTCTTTTGACAAGGTTTTTTCACATTGTACAATTACTGTACATTTTATTATGAAATAAACAGAAACTGTAAGAAGTGAAACAAGCTCGTAGAAAAACTATGAAATATACTACCAAATCGATCATCTAAATAATATTATATCTTGCCATTTAATCTCATAAGATGGTTGTAGTCCGTGAATAATATATATATATATATATATATATATATATATATATATATATATATATATATATATATATATATATATATATATATATATATATATATATATATATATATATATATATATATATATATATATATATATATTATGTTGTATTTAAATGGAAAATCTTTACATGAGCCCAAAATTTCTAGCCTAATCGTCCCTGAATTATATTTTCACTTTTTAAAGATGTCCATGGCACCAGTGAGATCTCGTCCTACGCTATGTAGCTCTGAGTACTGAAGCCATTGCAGCAAATAATACGTTACGTTTAACTTCCGTCTTCATATTTTTAAGGTAAGAGTCCAACATTTGAAAAATCTCAAAAAATTTGAGTTCCACAGTTAATTTTAGTTGAAAAGTTGAGAACTGGAAAAGTAGATATACGTAGCGTAGGAAGAGTTACCACACATGATGAAATGTATTGCCGTAGTGTCATTTACATATTGCCGACCGAATTATTGAGGACACATTCATACCTTTATCCTTTAAGATAAATAATCTTTCCATGTCAGCTTGACTGACTGTCAAGTCATCTTACTGTTGATGACACAATCCTCAAGCATTACATTTATAAACTAAAAAATGGCCTCAGTAAAAATACCATCGATTTATTTCCTCCCACACTGTTGGTGATAGGCAACGTTCCCTGCGTAAATTTTTACAGCCTGTAATATGCAATATATTCACGTTGCTTTTTTATGTATTTGTGGTTTCCATATTGAGAAAAATAAATATTGTATTATTTTATATTTTAATCCAGAGAATTTTATACAAACAAAGGTGTGTGTCTTCTCTGCGGATCGTGATTACTTGGCATATCAGAGTGAACTCATTCATGCGTAACATATAAAAAATGAAATATCTAATGAGTCAATTGTATTCAGGTACATCTACGGGCACTATAGCTTATGCAAGGTACAACACAAATAACTTTGTTGAAATTGCATAGCAAAAGTGTCAGGAAAAAAAACAATGTTGCTGCGCCCATTGTTAGGAAAGCGCCAACGACCCTTTTTACTAACTGCTGTTCCTGCCTTGTCATTGAAAAGGGATTAAAATAGAAAACCTAGCATGTCTTCAAGTATCTGTATATTCTATTTGTCATTCGATTAATTTCGCACTGTTCTGAAATGCATACACCAGCATTTGGTGAGCTGCCAGAGATTGACGAGTTAATCAGTGTAACAATTTCTATTAAAGATGAAAATAACCCAATTGATATCAACCTGGAACCTGAATTAAACGATCTAGTCGGAGATTTGTTCTTGTTAGTAGTACCTGCAGAATTGTTAGTTTTCAGGTCGCAAGAAAAGACATCTACTATCTGTCTCTTTACAGATTGTAGATCATCTGTATGCAAATCATCCTTTTTGATCATTGGCTTCACTACGGTAAATTAAGCAGAAATCTTCCAAACCAATTTCACCAGCCATGAATTAGTAGATTAGTTAATCTTCCACTCAGTTAACATTCATTTGAGCATGTCCTATAAATTCAATGCTAGAAAATTAGATTCACTCTTAGTGCTATGGCAACTGATTACTGTGCAAGAAAATCATTGATGTTGATAAATTCATACACTGCTACTGGTACCTCAAACACAAGTCGTTCAGATATGAAACAAGGCTCGAGCTACAATTACCGGAAGCTAAAATGACCATTTCTGATTTCTGATTAGCTATTATTATTTAATGGATTTTATTCATTTGAGCAAAGAGGTCTAAATTATACCGTGAATATTGTCCATCCTAAGATTGGCGCATGCAGAACAATTCTTATATTACAGCATGGGTATCAACGGCATCGGACTTGGGTATCAATGGCATCGAACTTTGGTATCAATGGCATGGGACTTGGGTATCAACCCAAGAATGGGCCAAACGGCTCGTTTCTATTGCCTTATTCTATTCTATTCTATCATACGTGAATACGAAATTCATTTTTCATATTTACATGAAATAATTGTGACGTGAAAAATTTTCCTAAGTTCACTTAGAGTAGTTTGCTTGAGAGCTAGAAATTGATACAATTTCGTCTTTGCCTCAGACCACGTGCTGCAATATATCTTTATGGTAGTAATTAAATTACGAATAAGGTTTTTAGCTATTTCTGATTTCTGTTTTGCTAATTAAAATGAACGAAATAATAATTATATTATAAATTATACATATAAATTGTATTGTTCATCATAAATTGATGAATTTCTTCTGAGTTTCAGAAACCTGTATGTAAGGAAGGACACGAGTTCAACATAGCATGGAGGGAAACAGTACTAGCGACACTTGAAACTGCAATCAAAATCCGCCTCTGTACATACTTGCCATGGGCAAAACAAATTCTGGGGACATCAAGCAAAAATTGAAACAAATCTCATGGTTTGGATGTCTAAGTGTGATAAATATCGTTTAATTTTTTAATGACGATGAAGTTTGCGATTTTGAGTACTTGTGTCTTTATGATTATCAATGTTTCTATTGTACTAAAAAGCCCACACAAAAACATGTACTGAATGATTTTACTGTAAAGAAAATAACATAAATCAATTTATTTTCAATGAGTTTAATTATATGAGCGAATTCATGAGCGATTTCATCAATAACATAACCAAATCTCTTTGGGTACTTTTACATTTTATAAATTGACCTTGATTATCGACTTTTCATAGGGAAGAGCTTTGTTTTTGGTTGCCAGGTCTCTTTAAAATAATCACAGGTTATGTGCAGTTATGTCGACAATATTACTAGCAAGAACAGAGTTGTCACACGTCCTTGAAACTCTTGACATGTTCTTGAAAAATTATATGAGCTTAAACTTTGAAATATTCTTGAAAAACTGTATTGTGTCCTTGGATTTCAAAAAAGTAAAATAGTGAGTCAATAAAAAGAACAAGAGCAGCTTATTTCATTTGTACGCATGTTGATAATTTGTACTGTGAGACAGTGGATATTAAGTCACTGTACCTGTACGTATTTTCCAATGTGAATGGGTTTGATCCAACCCATGCCCAACCCTGATATATTCCTACCGTTTGTCGGTGAATGTAAATTATGAAAAAATCCTGTAAATAGTTACAAAGCTAACATATTTTTAGATGTGTAGAGGAATGTTTCTTCTGCTTGTTATTCATAAATACAAAAGGGAATTCAAAGTTCCATATGGGGGTAAAGGTCTTGCTCATTCTCTGGACCTGAGCTGCTTGTGTAGTTATGACGTAAGATGCAGTTACTATAACCAGTGTGTGAACTTATTGAAACATTAACTATGAAAGCAGAGAAGAAAAATTATTTATCTCTGATTAGAGCTTACAATTCATTGAAAATCGAAGCATGCAGAGCTATAGAAAAAAATTCAACATGAATTTTCTTTAAGACAAATTAAAAAAAGACGAGAGCGTTAACACACACTTAATTACGGCGTTTGTAATTTTTTTTAGTCATATGAAGAAATAAACTGTACTGTATATTTTGCGTTATTTTTTCTTTTATAAAATTAATGTTTGATGCCATGCTCCATCAAATTAAGGAGTGACACTTAACTTTTGACTTTTTAGGTTATAAATTTTTCTGATTATTGCTATTTTGTATGAATTGCACATGGTTTAAATAATGGACACCTCCTTTTTGCCTTGTATTCAGGTGCTGAACTTAATACTTTGTTTTGCAAATAATAGCCTAACACCACATGTAGTAGTTGAGTAACTTAATATATTGGTGTGTTGTCAGGTAGGTATCACTGATTGGTCAATTGGCTAGCAGGGGCAATAAAAATGTGAAAATTCATGTCGATCTGAACCTTGAATTGAAAATTCTCCTAATATATGTAATTAAATACTATCTTGCTACTTCTATCTGCTACCAAACTTTATCAATTTTACTACAATAAGAACTAATAAAGTTATATTGACTTGCATATTATTGCTTAATAGAATTGATTGACTGTAAATTTATATCTTTCATGTTTCAATATTTGTCATTGAATGTACTTGAAATGTCATTGAATTTTGTTTTCAATATATGAAGCCACTCAGAAGAAGTATAAAAAACAGGTTCATATTATACATTATTACCGAGCTGCGTAAAAGACTCAACATTCAGTTACTGTGTAAAGGTAATAAATCACACAAAGAACAGTATGCTTATAGCGCAAACATGGCAAACGATAAAACAAAACCAAGATTAGATTAGCATTCGACACCCCAAAATTTATCCAGAACCACTGGAACTTTCCATGACCGAAACTTTTGCTTCTATGTATTAACCGGTGAACACCTTCCCAGGAAGCATCTTAAAAACCAGTCATGAAAACATGCAGCAAACGAATACGCTTAATAAATTTTAAATTAACAGTATTTTCCAAAGGTAACGAATAGAGTCAGTACAGTGAAATGACTAAGTGAATCTGATAATTAGAAGTAAATGCATTTGTTAATGATACCTCGACGACATAAATGTGGGTGCTGTTTTTATAGTTTAGGAACGTTTATAATTTATATTTGGGAATAAAGAACGATTATTAGATCATAAATCCCTGCTTATTAGTAATTGAACAAAAAATTATGTAGCAACACAAGCCATTATACTGTCAGACATGATACAGAACCGATAGATACAAAAAAATACATATTGATACTCATATAAAAACTAATGAAAAGTTTTTTTTACAGTCAATGGAGCAACTTGGTAAGTCTTAGGTGAGCAGCCATAACTAAAGTATTAGGTTGTTTGGAAAATAATTGCTGATTTTAGACCAAATCTGTTATTAATCAAATAAGTGAAATTTGATGTTCAAATTAATCAAAGTACGAACCTTGAATAGCCATGCATTTTTGCCATCTATCTAGAAGACCATTGTTACATCGATAAAAATTTTGTGACTTAGAGGCTAGAAATGAAACCGGATTTGATCTCTTCTTTTGTTCTGAAAGTTTTTAGCTCAAAATATTGTCCCAATGCTTGAAAAAATGGTAATCTGTGGGAGAAATATCAGGGGAATAAGGTGGATGTAGTAAAATTTCATATCCCAAGTCTGTGAGCTTCCGCAGAGTGAGCTTGCAACATGAAGGCCTGCGTTGTCATGGAGCAGAATTGGACCTCGCCGATTCATCAATGCAGACCACATTTTCTGTGAGTAAGCATATCATCAAGTTGATTGCAGTGAATCTTAGTCATGATTCTCTGATAAGCATTCAGAAAACTGTAATGGACCACTCCAATTGCACACCACCAGACAGTCACTATGATTTTCTATGATCGAAATTTCGGTTTTGAAAAGTGTTTGGGTGCCTCATCACGACCAAGTCATTGACCTGATCGTTTTCGATTATCATAAGGAATCCACTTTTTGTCACAGGCGACTACACGATCGGGAAATGGAACTCTATTGTTTCACAAGAAAAGCATCGAACACAATTCCAAACACCGTACTCGTTGATGCTCATTGAGTTCATAAGGGACCCATTTGTTGAGCTTTTTGACTTTGCCGATTTGCGTCAGATGGTCCGACACAATTGAAATGCTGACACCAAGTCACTTGTTGTGCCTTCTCCCCACGCCTTATTGATGTTTGCAGTAATTTGAGCAGCATTAGTGCCGAGTTCGAGCTCATACAAGAAAAGTAATCGCATATCTTATTTTTTCATGTTCAAAATTGTAGGCTTTGTCTGTTCTGAAATGTACATAAGTACAAAAAATGAAAGTGAATAAGTACATAAAAATTGTAGAGTACCCGTAGATAACTCATTATGTTCACTGTTTACCTAATTTATAGAAAAAATTCAATGGTAAAACCAATTTTAAAGCATACTTCCTGAAACGGCCATTATTATTTATTACGTACTCAGGCCATTTCATCGCTATAATACTACAAAACAATCATATTTCGGCCGTGAGATATATGGTCTATTGTGTCAATTGTAAATCAATTACTGTAAAGAAGCATGACAGCTGCAGAAATAATTTAAGAATGTTTAAAAAATTACCTAGCTATTACAACTGGGGATGGACAACATTTTCATTCCATTTTTTTCTATTTATGACTCCATGTTCTCGATTTTGAATTGAATTATTGTGTTTTTCCCAGAAATTATTAGACTATATGCTCTGTATGCGTACGAATTTAAAAAAAATAAATCACAGTAACATTTTCCAGCACCTGAGGGTGTTTGTAGTTGTTTGTGTACATACGAGGCATGTTTTTAAAGTAAATACCACTTTGATATAAAATATATCAATAGACTTTACTGAACAATTTCATTTTTACATGGAAGACTGTACTTTAATCTATTTTGCCATATTATTTCCACCAATATTAAGGTACTTATTTTATCTCACAAAAAACTTTTGAGTACCATCCTCTTATAAATCTGTCACCGGATTGGATAACGATTGCAACACGGTCGTTTTTACATCTTTATCGTTGCTTTGGTGCTGACCACCCAGATAATTCTCCAATACAGGAACACGTGATGGTCACTGGGCGCTAGATCAGGGCGGTTCTTTCACACTTTTTCATCAATTTATACTCGAAATCATCAGTAATGACTAAAGGCCGCAACCTCGTTCCTCATCAACCTCGTTCCTCATCAGTAACGCTCACAACACAGCCAGTATAACGCTCACAACACAGCTGAGTAACCCTCACGACACAGCCAGTAACCCTCACGACACAGCCAGTAACCCTCACGATATAGCCAGTAACCCTCACGACACAGCCAGTAACCCTCACGACAGAGCCGAGTAAATCATGACACAGCCAGTATCTCTCACGACACAGCTGTGAAAGCAAGAAAGATGCTCAAGCTACGTGAAGTTTAAGAGTTCTATTTTACAAAACGTTCCAATCACGCAGAGTTCACGTGAATACTTTATCTACCGACCGAATAATTATCGAAATGAATAAAAGTGTCGGCCGTTAAAGTTTTGAACGAAAAATTTAGACAACAAACAAGATATCTTGATAACAAACAAGTGAGCTATTTGGTATCGATAACTCACGAGTTGCACAACATTGGAAAACAAGCTGCCCTCGTAGACCGCAAACCAGCAAGGTAACCGCAGCGTGCCGACCGTGACGATGCCAACAAGAGAAGCGAGGAAAATTGAGAGTTTTTCACAGAGTGTGACTAAGAACAAAGAAGAAGAAAATGAAACAGATAGTAGGAGATGTAAAAAAGGCATGCTACACATGCACGTTCAGCTGGTAACAATCTGTTGTAGGTCTATTTTGTGTTTAATTGGTTTTAGACTCCTCAGAGCTTTGTAGGCTGATATTATAATGTTGAGTAAATACATATGTGTAGTAGTTTTATTTTAGGATTTTGAGAGTAGTATACTGTATTGTTTTGAGCAGTGCAGTTCAGCCCCTGGGGTTCCAACTGCCCACCCTCTTACGGCGCCTTACCCACGTTGGAACCCCAGATCAGGTAACAACGCGGCTCGCTCGGCCGTATCATCTACGTCCTACCTCCCTCCTGAGGAGAGGAGGCAGGGTCCAGTGATTGAATTTGTGCTGTATATTTGTTTCTTTGTGGCAATGTATTTGTATAACGGTGCAGGTTCCGGGGCTATTGCGAGTAATTTTGAGCTTTTAAATTGGTTATGTTGGTGTTTTATTCGGTCTGAAGACAATGTAAGGGCAGTGTATAGCTGTGGTTCTAGTTGTTCTATATTTGACCAAATCTGTTTTGCTTGTTTGTGTAGTACAATATTGATAGGTGTTATTTTGCATCGTCTATGTAGTGATTCGGATGTTATGAAATCTGACTATAGGGATCCTGTAATGAATCTTAAGGCTTTATTTTGAATTCGTTGCAGTTTGATGAGGGCAGATTTTGACAGGGTGTGCAATGGAATAATCGGATAGAGAAAAGGTGATCGTACTATAGTCATATATAATTTGATTTTGTTTTTTCCGACAGGTTTAAAAATCTGTACATTTTTTGTAAATTATTTCTTGCCATATGCTCTCTGGCTTTCACGTGACTATTATATCCCGTTGTTTTAATATTCAGATCTAGTAATTTGCCCTTGCCCGTGTAAGGATAATGGTTATCATCCACTACTATTTCCCCTTTGTTGTCCCTACTTATTGGTACTATTGTGAATTTTCTTGTATTTGTTCTGATTTTCCATTTATTCTTGAATTCATTTATTTGTTGAGTGGCTATGGTAGTATTGTGGGCCAGGTAATGATGATGCTTGGGAACTGAAATAATTTGGGTAATGTCATGTGCAAAACATATGTAGTCGGTATTTGGTAGGGGATGAGTGAGGTCATGGGTGTAATATGCAAATAATGTTGGGGATAAACATGAACCTTGAGGGGCTCCTGTATGTAATTCAAACTGTGGACCAATAAAGTTGCTAATTCTGATTTTTGCTATCCTGTCTGATAGGAAAACACACAGTGTTCTGGTAAATATTGGTGGCAAGTTTACCTGAAATAGTTTGTATTTAAGTCCTATTGTCCATACTTTGTCGAATGCTTTTGAAATGTCCCTCATTACTAGATCAACTTTATGTTTGTTTGATAAATGTATAGCTATTGTTTCATGTAGAGTAGCTAGAGATGTATGAGTTCCCCGATTGCGTCGGAATCCGTGCTGTTTTGGATGAAGTTTTTCTTGAACTATTAGGTGCTCGTATAGTCTATTATAGAGAATTTTGGCAAGTAATTTTCCTTGTACATCGAGGAGAGATATAGGTCTGTAGTTTTGTACCTGTTGCTGTTAGGTATTTGGCTTTGGTAAGAAGATCATGATGGCTAGTTTTAGTTTGTCAGGAAAATAACCAGCTGAAATTGATTGATTGAATATGTAGATTAAGTATTGCTTCATACCGTCTGGTAGGTGTTTCAATTGAAGCGTTTTGATTCCTGTTGCTCCCGGTCTTCTCTGTTTGAAACTTCTAAGTGTTCTATTAAATACTTCTTTTGTAATTAACGGGAAATTGATTCTATCAAATCTATTAAGATATCCTGTGTCATATGGTATTGTTACCCTGTAATTTTCTGCAATGTATGTTTCTATAGATTCTATGTGTTCGTCATCAAAGTTGTCATTGTCTTCATCTGTATAGATTTGCTGCCAGTGACGTCTGAAGTGTGGCTCTTTTTCTACTGGGGTGTTTAGTTGTTTATTTTCATGTTTGATGTATGGTGTTGATTGCTTATTGTTGTTTCCACTCATTCTTATTATGGTTGAGAAATTTTGTTGGGATTCGCTTCCAGTTTTAGATTTCGGACAATTGTATTCCAGGTTTGATTGCTTGCAATTGTGTACATATGGTTTAATTCTTTACGTATGCTTTGGATTTTTTTACCTAGTTCTGGACCGGGTCCACAGATGGAGGCATATTTTATTCTGCTATTGAGTTGAATTTGCTTCGTTCTGATTTCATGTGTTTGTTGCATGCCTGGAATTGTTCTAAATTTTATTGTTGAGACTGCTATTTCTGTTGCCTCTTATATTCTTTTTGTCCATGCTTCCAGATATTCGTCAATTTTCTCCAAATCGGGATTTGGGTTTGTTGGTAATTGTATGTTAGCTAAGTGATTTTTGTATCTTCTCCAGTCAGCAAAATGAAATGATTTCCTGGGTCTGATCGGAGTTTGTATGGGGTTTGATGATATTACAGCTATAATTGGAATGTGATCTGATGGAGTGCCTGGGGCTGGTAGAATTACTATGTTAATGTGAGCTTTATTATTAACAAGAACTGAGTCTGGATTTGTTGCAGCGTTCCTTGATATGTTGGTGGGAAAGTTGGGCCCTATGCATGAGCATTTGCCCTGTGCAACCACCCACCTAGACCTAGGAGCCCCAGCCAGTGAACAAACCACAAGAAGAACCATTCCTACACAACTACCGTCATCTGCTATCAACTACTAGTACTACTACCATCATTTACTGCTATCATCTATTGCTATTATTTATTCATTTTTTCTAATGCTACTGTCTACCACTACCACCACTGTCTACTGCCACGGTCTACTACCGTTCTGCTGCCGCCGTCTACTGCCAATCTCTGACGCTGTCAACTCCTACTGCCACCCTACTGCCAATGACTACTACTGCCGCTATCTACTACAATTACTGCCGCTGTCTACTACAGTCTACCACTACCATCACTGCACTGTCTATCGCTACCATCATTGCACCATCTACAGCTAACATTTATTTCATTTCTGTGTTTTTGAAACCCTTATAAGCGTTAATCAAGGTGCAATGAATGTTGATGCTGCACGAATGGCAATAGAATCCTTTATTTTTAATGGACGAAAACTATTTTGGCTATATGTGTTTGGTTTCGGGGAATCTTCATAAGCGTTACTTCTGTGTGAATAAGAATAGAATGGCTTTCAACACACGGGAAAAAAATATTATTTCGAATTCATTCTTCAAAATAACAACAGATGAATCTTTTTAATTCAACCCTTTGGTGTATGGAAATTATTATAATAGGGATTTATTAATGACAATATAATTGGAATTTATGAATGAGAATCATTTTTGATATAATAATTAAAACAAAATAATCTTGATAGAAGAAACAAATTCTAATATTTGCTATTCTCAAGTACCAAATTCAACCATTTGCAACTAGACAATACTTATATGATGCTGCGATTAGACACTAATGAGGGGATTTTATATGTTTGGCTAGAATCTAACATTGAAATCTTGTGCTTCGATACCAATTTGGGGATCTTGTGCCTAGATACTAATCTTGTGATTTTGCAACTAAGCAATAATTGTGTATTTTTCAACCAGACAATAATCGTGTACTTTGGCAGCCAGACAATAATCGTGTACTTTGGTGACTGGTTATAACAATAATGGTGACTGACTGGTTAATATTCTGCTACTTGACAAAAAAATTTTGACCGAACAATAGTCTTACGATTGTGTGACAGGTTGCTGATTGTGATTTGTGGTTGGGATCGATTGAAATTATGTGGTTGTGATCTTGTGACTAGACACTAATTTTGTGACTTCGTGACTGGGGATTGAACACTAATTTCATAATTTTGTGACTAGTCGTTAAACTTGCATATGATAATCAGTCACTAATTTTGTGATCTCAAGATCAGACACTAATTTCGTAATTTGAACGGTACGTGCCACCAACTCAGTTGATAATCGCTGAAAAGCAAAACGCAAACAGCTTGGCATATGCAAAGAATGGAGTCCAACCAAAATTCAGAAAAAGCTTTAAAAGCGACGTACAGCTTGCAACTCTTCAACATAAGAGGTTGCAATATGGAGGAGTGCGGCTGCTGTTATTCCAACCATGAATCAGTAACAAACATTGAAAATCAATCACGTAAAATTCAAAAACTCAGCCGTCAACTCGAACTCAATCATCAACTCGAATTCAACCACCAAATCGAAATGCTGGCGGGGCGCGTAGTAACAATTGAGATAAAGCAAAAACAAAATTACGAACACGAGCTAAGGCTTCAGTCTTCGGAGACACATCTTGACCAGCACATATGGACTACTAACCAGCCCCCGCATATTGAAATTATTGTTAAACGTTCAAACTTTCATCCGAACCCCCGAAACCGTTTTAATGCATTGAAAGACGAAATGGAAAATAATGCATTGAAAGACGAAATAGAAATCAATATAAACTCTGCAGAAAAACAGGCTATACAAAATCAAACGAACATAATACACACCAAACTCAACCTCATACCCAACCTGCGGGAATCTTCGAATCTATTCGCAAATTAAACAAAAGGACTAACATAGAACTGCAAAATTTTGATGGAATACTCGCACTACTAATGAAAAAATGAAGAACAATAAAAAGAAACCTCATGTATTTCTCATTGGAGACAGCATCATCCTAGGACAGAAAACTGAATTTAAGCAGAGGCTAGAGGAGCGTAAAATTCTCTGCCGCCCCAAAATACGAGTTCCCGAAACAATCCACCTACTAGAAGATCTACAAGTTACAAAGGAGGACGTAGTTATAGTTCTTTGCGGAACACATGAATTATAACACAGACCCAAGATGAAATCCTCTTACAATTTGAAGCGTTAATCAATAAAGTGAAAAACAAATCCATGAAGGCTATTATAACTAGTATTCTTCTGCGATTGAAGGATATGAATTTAAATCCCCAAATTCTACTAATTAATGAAAAGGTTGAGGAAATATGTGTAGGAAAAGGCGTCATGTACTTAGACCTGATGTCCCATTACACTGGACAGAATGATCTTTTCAAGAAAGATGACATCCATCTAAATAAAGTCGGGTTCGCTAGGCTTGGGAGCTTTCTGAACATCGCCACGCTTAGACTAACCGCTACATTAGAAGACAAAATTGACAGTGTATAAAATTCAACAGGCATATTGAAAATATATTCAGAGCATCAACAAGGCAAAGCAAAAACAAATTCGGACTACTGTAATCTGACCAACACAGAACTACATGATCCTCGACGACACAGGAAAGTAATAAAGAGTTCGACTATAACACGTTCTTGTCCATAGAAATTACGATCACATAACGTACCCTACCCTACCATCCAACATGGAAAATGAAACAACAGTGCAACCGACACGAACAAGCCAAAAAACGAACAGCTCCCCCGACAAAACAGCATCACTAAACTTCAACTCTGTAGCAGACATCTCTGGCGCTGTAAGAAACACTTGCAAAGCCACAAAACTATCGGCAGCCTGACCACGTCAATTAGGATAACATAAGTAAAACCGTATTATCACACCACGATTATAGTCAAGGATTACTGGATACTGGTTGGCAACGTACAAAGCCTCCTACCAAAAATACAGGAACTTCAAGCCATTGCGTCAACGTTGTCGCATGACATCATAGCTGTCAATGAAACATGGTTAAATCTCAATGGAAAACATCTCCCAGCGGAAGTCTGAATGATTGGATACGTTTTGCATAATGTCGACAAACCGTTACATAGCAACAGAGGTAGTGGTTCCCTTATCTACGTCAAAGAAAAATTGCAACCACAAATATGAACTAAGCGAGCAACAGAAAAATTAGAAATACTACATCTCACCATCCAACTGCATCTAGGAAAATCTATCAAAATTGTGCTCGTGTATAGGAACCCAACCTGAACAGCAATTGAAGATGACGAATTCTATGATTGCCTTGATAATATTCGTAGTTCTCCTCACGAAACACTAATCATGGGAGATTTCAATTTGCCCCACATGAACTGGACTACTTGCCAAAATCAAGCACCCGGCTCACAACTTATTGAACTGATGAGAACAAATTCCCTGCAGCAGCATGTCAACGAATCAACTAGAGGAAACAACATTCTTGAGCTCGTCATGACGACTAATGACCTCAGTACAAACGGCCTAGAAGTTACGGACAAGATCGGTGACCACCAGATGATAGAATTCTCGCTCGATGTACAAGACCCTAACACAAGGACTCAACATAAACAGGTCCTCGACTACAAACGGGCAAACTTCGAACTAATGAAAGAATAGCTTGGCAGCCATAACTACGAAGTACTCATGAGCAACAAAAACGCCAAGGAATGCTACATGATACTCAAAGAAATGATTTTAACCGCTACAGAATACCAGATCCCAAGAAAGCGAGTCAGGCCAACCAATAACCCTCCTTGGTTCTCACAAGAAATTAAACGCCTCATAAATGCAAGACAACATTCGTACAGAAGACTCAAACGATACCAAACAGAAATCCATAACCAAGAACCTATCCACGCCTACAGGGCTGTTAGGCGAACGATAAAAACTACAAAACAAAATAAAGAAATTATAGTTGCAGTCCAAGCAAACACTAACCCGAAGAGCTTCTACAAATATGTAAACGACAGACGACTCAAAAGAGACACTATTGGACCACTGATACATTCTGAGGGCTCAATCCAAACAAATAACAGAAGAACAGCAAAATATCTAACTACATACTTTACTTCTGTATTCACTCACAAAGACTTAACGAAAATCCTGCAACCTCATGTTTTAAATCCTCAGGAAATCCTGTCAGATGGCGTATTTACAGTAGAAGAGGTAGAGGAACAGCTCAGCATTTTAAACCCGTATAAATCACGGGGACCCGACGGCCTTGGTCCCCGGATACTCAAAGAAACAGCCGAGGGAATAAATGAACCTCTAACAAACATCTTCAATCGATCACTTGAAACTGGAATAGTTCCGGAAGATTGAAAGCGGGCAAATGTCACTACTATTTTCAAAAAGGGGAACAAACAAATACCTTATAACTATTGTCCAATCAGTCTAACATCTATCATCAGCAAAACAATAGAAAGACGACTTAAAGTCTGTATAACAAAGCACCTTAATGACCAAAATCATATTATTGACACCCAGCACGGATTTAGGGAAAAATGTAGCTGCCTCATAAACCTCCTTGACTTTTTTGGAGAAGTTAACCGCATATACAACCGTACAGAAGCCGCAGACCTTGTATATCTAGACTTTCAAAAAGCCTTCGACAAAGTTCCCCACGAGAGAATCATGGCCAAAGTCGAAGTGCATGGAATACGACGCAACTACTCCCGATGGATACGAAACTGGCTCACTGGTCGCACTCAACGCGTGGTGATTCACGATGAAACAAGTGATTCAACGCTTGTAACATCCAGAGTCCCTCAAGGGAGCGTTTTAGGCCCGCTCCTCTTCACCATCTACATCAACGATGTTGATGTCAGAATCATCAATTAAATCAACAAATTTGCCGATGACACAAAACTCTGTCACCGAGCATTCACCGAAAGAGACAGAGCAACTATCTAATCAGACCTCAACCGTCTTCTCCCATGGACTGAAACCTGGCAAATGAGCTTCAACGTTGATAAATGTTCAGTAATGCACGTTGGTGCAAATAACCGGCATTTCCAACACACGATGTATGACATACCCATTGAAATAGTCCAGCAACAAATAAATCTAGGTGTAATTTTCACTGAAAATCTCAAAAATAACAAACAAGTAGAAAAAAGCGCCACAAATGCGAGTAGGATTCTTGATTTCATTGCACAAAACTTTGAATACAAGTCAAAAAACATAGTATAACCGCTCTATAAAGCGCTAGTCTGGTCTCATTTAGAATATGCAGGGCAACTCTGGTCTCCTATTTTACGAAAAGATATTAATCAAATGGAAAAACTTCAGCAGAAAGCAACGAAGATGATTCCAGAACTTCGCAATCTCAGCTACGAAAGACGTCTTTAGTGCCTTAAACTTATATCCCTAGAGCAAAAAAGACTGCGAGGACAACTTATTGAGACCTTTAAGTATCTCAATGCTTTAACAATGTCACTTTGGAAGGGCTTTTCGAAAGAGACGGTAACGTAGAAACCAGAAATAACGGTCAAAAACTACTACTGAGAAACTTCAAGACTTCTCAAGCTATGAACTTTTTTCCCGTTAAAATTGCTGCAATTTGGAACCAGCTGCCAGAAAACATAGTTTCTGCTGGCACTGTAATCACATTCAAAAATCGTCTAGGCAAATTTTGAATTACGAGCCCCCAGTATTTAAACACAAGTATGTTCTACGTACATTATTTTCCACGACTTTTTCCAAAATATCTGGAGTTATTTTGTGAATTTTTTCGATGATGTTTATTAACTCATGGAGAGGATTAAGTATATTGATGTAAACCTTTCTTTTAAGGTATCCCCATAGAAAGAAATCTGTATGGGTTAAATTAGGAAACTGTGATGGGTTGGAACGTCACTAAAACGTGAAATTAAACAACCAGAAAAGACAGAACTTAGTATTGCCATAGTTTCTCTAGTTGTATGTGGTGTCGCCCTATCCTGTTGGAATCACAAATTCTGTATGTCCAAATCGTTCACTTGTGGCAATAATATTACTGTAAAATTTGTCTACAGTTGTCTCCTTTTACTGTCACAGTTGCACCATCAACATTCTCGAAGAGGTATGGACCAATGATTTTTGCACTCGTTATGCTACAGCGGACAGTAACCTTCTGTGCATGAAGTTGTTGGTCTTAGGTTATTCTAAAGTTTTCCTCTCCTCAGAATCGGCAGTGTTGTTTATTAACATGCCTACTGATATGGAAATGGGCCTCGTCAGACATGTTAAGGTGTGAGGTAAAAGTCTCATCATTCGTAAAGCATAGAAATACACGTGCGGAGTCCTTTCTTTGTAGATGGTCTGCAAACTCTATTAATTGTGTTACTTGAATTTTAGATGGAAACAGTTTTAGATCTTTTGTTAGGATGCGTTGCAATGATCTTCGTAAAATTTCTAGTTGACTGGAATGTTGACTAGTCGATGTTTTGAATTTTCTGCTGTACTCAACGAAACACATTGAATCACAGATGCATTTCGTTTGATTTTTGCTTGACAGAGCGTTCTTTATCTGTTATTCAGCCGAAATCTATGAATGTTGAAATAATTGTAATAATGCAATGTTTGGAAGGTTTTTGTTGATCAAATGTTTTTACTAAGACCCTCTGTACTGCAACTCACAATTCATTGCGAGAAAAATAACTTTTCACTATCTTTGCTCGTTGGTCTATGCTGTATTTTTAGAATATGATAATTGTGTAAATTTTGATTTTAAAATATGCTTCACATTTTTTTCATTGATACAGGATAAAACTTCCAGGTTTTCTCTTTCGTTTCATACGTAATGCATCTTTATAGCTGTATTAGGTGTTGTGTAATAAATGTTCAAAATCGGAAAGGGATATATGGGTCACTCTGTATTTCGATTAATTCATGCACTCATTGATAAGGATTGATCTTGTGACACCAGTATTAAAATATGTTCACGCAATTTTTCAGGCGATC
Source organism: Trinorchestia longiramus (assembly GCA_006783055.1). Classification (NCBI taxonomy): domain Eukaryota; kingdom Metazoa; phylum Arthropoda; class Malacostraca; order Amphipoda; family Talitridae; genus Trinorchestia; species Trinorchestia longiramus. Next base: position 61,860 of record VCRD01001935.1, read on the forward strand.
AAATTACCTACAATAACTTTATCTTTTGAAGTGAAACAGGTAAAATGTTATTCACGCTTTTGTTCCTGTTCATACCAGGAGCACATGCGAGTATTCTTCACTCCACAGCAGTTAGCGTCGGTGAGTTGAACGAGTACCTCAGTGGAATAGCGCATAAATTTAGCAGCAAATAAGGCTGTGATACAGTTTTTATTTTAAGAAGAACAAGTTTAATTCTTACTTACATGTCATGTGATATTTTCCGTGTAATATATTTATTTCGGTTTGAATACACTTCACTCACTTACGTTTCATGATAGATTATAAGTAATGTTTATTTAGGTACCAATTTGTATGGAAATGAATTTTGTCAATATTCATGACAAAACTAAACTAACTAAGGCACTATGTACCATCATATAAATAGTGGATACAATAATGAAATTACCCAGATGTTAGAAGCGTAAAAAATACAGTATCTTGGGAATTTTGTCGGATGTGGCCATAATTCATGCGGCCAGTGTATGATTGCGGTGCATATGTGTGACTGAAATGCCAGTGCATGAGTGAAGTGCGTGTACGTGACTGAATTGGCTCGCCTGATTGAGATGCACGTGCGTGCTTGATGCTTTTACTTTAGATGGCATGGGACTTGGGTAGCAGCCCAAGAATGGACCAAACGGCTCGATTCTGTTCACTTATTTCGATTTTAATCTATTTGTATTACAAAGTATTGTACAATTACAAATCAAGTTCATTAAAAAATCGTGATAGATTGGTCATAAACAAAATGGGCATTTTTGTCTCCCTCATGAGAACATGATGAGGGAGTGTGGCTGGTGTGTCTGTATTTCGACACAGTGTGAAATTCTTCTGTAACAAGAATCTCTGTAAAATAATTAGAGATCACTCTAAGATTATTTTTCCCTTAGAGCCATAAAAATTTCATCGTCTCTGTCCCTACTTTTTACGCCGGAGTAACAAGAAATACTCACGAGTCTCTCGTACAATTTCATGACAAAGTGTTTTTTTGCGACCCTCCAGACTGTCATTGATGAAACCCTCAAATGCCAAACGTCGTATGAAATTTGAGTTTTATTTCTCTTAATTTATCCCTTCAACTCCAGGTCGAAAGAAGTTGTCATGTTCCTTCATTCTTTTTTGAGACATTTGATTGAATTTTTCGCTCCAAAAGTTTCCTCTTGTTAGCCATTTTTTGAAAATTCCTCAAATGTATTTTGATAACAAGTCAAAGAACAAATGTTTACGCCATTATGTGATGATACCCTAATGACCTATATCCTTGCGCCAAGCTTGATTGAGACGACATACAGATCAGACATAGAGTGTTCGTACGTGCTTCCTTTCTATTCAAAAATCCCCCCGGGTTATTTTGATTGATTGATTCTTACTAGAGCTTATGTCAGTGTGGCTGGAATGTTTGTTTGAAAACCTGGTAAGTTAGAATAAATTAACTTAGTTGCTTTAGAGATAGTAATTGAATGGGAAATTGTGAATTTTCCCACGACACTCAGCATATATGCAGTGTCGTTCAAATTTTAGGACAAAGTGTTAAAATTTCCAATGCTTCAAAAAATGCTAAAACATTTATATACAATTTTCACGGAAAGTAGACATACAGTATTTAAACTATTTCTAAAAAATTTCAAGTGAACTAAACAATGCAACCATAGTTATTTAACATTTTGTTACTTTTCAAGCGTTTGAAGTTAAAGGCTCAGCTACAAAAAACGTTTTCAACAGCTTGAACTTATCTCCCTAGAACAAAGAAGACTGCAAGGACAACTTATTGAGACCTTTAAGTATCTCAACAGCCTTGACGATGTTACCCTAGAAGGGCTTTTTGAAAGAGATGGTAACGTACGAACCACAAATAATGCCCAAAAACTGATACTGAGGAACTCCACGACTTCCCAAGCTATAAACTTCTTTCTTGTTAAAATTGCCGCAACTTGGAACCAGCCACCCGAAAACATTGTTTCTGTTGGCTCTGTGTACACATTTAAAAATCTTCTCAACAAATATTGTATTACGAACCCCCCAGAATCATAACGTACTAATTCTTTGTCCCTCACTCCCAGGCCAGTGTATGATGCTCGTGACTGAAATGCCTGTATGTGAGTGAAGTGTTTGGTGTGTAGTTTCATGTGTAGTATGTAGTGGACGCAGAACATCAGAGGAGTGGACCTAAAGGCTTATACTTCCTATTGCTCTTTCCAGGAGTACAAACACCTCTATTGAGTTAATCTTTTGTTTTGTGCTGTTCCTTTCTGGTCCTATTGTTCCAAAATCACAGAAAATGGCAAAATTTTGTATAGCCTCCTTGAATCTCGGGCAACTTATGACTTTTTTATCACCATATAATCTCCACATAAGCTAGTCATATTTTACAGCAGTAAGTATTTTTTCCATACTTTCCCAAGTTTCCTTCATTCCCACTGTGTGTGTCACTGGAATGAAAGTTTTTGGTCTCCTTTATGCTACAGGACAACTTTTCAGCAGAGTTTAAATGAAACCATAAATATACGCCATTCATCCAGGACAAGAGTTGTTCGAAATTCTTCCATCAGCCCTGAAATATTTGTACCGAAACACAAACACCCTGCATCTCGTAATAAGTAGATAAAACAAAATTTCTCTTTCTGAACAGACATTGTGGTACAGTTTGTTTTTTTCTTTGCCCTTTTTTCTAGAAATTTCTACTGCTGAAGTCTTGAACCTGAAACCTCACCTCTGCTTGTTGTCCAGATCTCCTCCCAGTTGCCTGGAGGTGTTGGCATAGGAATAACTAGAATTTTAAAACATATTTTCCAATCTCATAATGAAATTTATCTGGCACATTACCATATCCGTTACGCTGTCTGTGTGCCTTTTTAGCGCCAAAACTAACTCTTCAACGCTTACCACGTGTTCCGATAGTGAAAACGAAAAAAAGTGGTGTGAACTAGGTTTAGGGCAGGCAGTGTCGACTGACAGAAAAAAGTAAAGTTTCTAGTATCCTCCCAGTTGCCTAGAACTGTTGGCATAGGAATATCTTAATATAAACGAAATAGAATAGAATGAGGCTATAGGAACAAACCTTCGGGCCCATTCTTGGGTCGGATAATTACTTCGATAATTATTCGGTTGTTTACCCAAGTCCCATGCCGTATTTCTAGCCGCGTCAACCATGTCGGTAGCGGGATTCGAACCCGGGTCTTTTCGCTCGCAAGCAGATTCGTTCACCAGTCGACCAAGCTGGTGATGAAATGACATCATAAAAACATGACGTGCTAGACATTTTTTAAGGTCAGATCTGAAACTAGCATCCAATAAATAGTTAAAGGCAGCGAAAACTGTTCATGTTATAAAACTGTGTTGACCAGTGTAATCACTTCTTGTATTTTGATCTGAATCCTTCCAAAAAAATTTGAATCAATTTATATCACAAAAGTCGTTTTCTATCGACTGTGCACGTCAACAAATTTTTAGAAAACTTGCTCTTGATTTTCAGTAGGTTGCTGATGTCACACCAGACCTGAGTCATACATTACCATGAGAGGTTTAACATACTAATGCTCGAAATTACTTGTATCATACATAAACTTTTTGCCCTTCAATTTCAAATAAAGCTTTCAAATACACGATTTAATTACGAAATCATATCGCAACGACAATTGTCTTTTTAAACAAAAGGGTTCTATTATAGTAAATCAAAGCAATTTTTAGCTCACTTATTTAAACCCAATCTGTCATCAATATTTTTCTCCGAGCAGTATGCGGCATACGCAATGCAATGAATTGTTTATATAACCATCCTTTCTTCAAATTGCCATTGGGTATACAGGTTTTTTGTGTTTTTCTCCCTATCTTATTCATCGTTATTTATTGATGCAAAATACTTCGCTCATGGTAAAAAGCAGAACTATCTCAATAATTATGAAATAATAAGCCTAATAATGTGTGTTTATTTTTCTTTCGATTTTATATGATCTGTGTTTATGTCTTGCAAGTTGTGTAAATAAACATAGTAATGTGTGTTTATTGGGTCGGTGGTAAAAAGCATTTATGTATGTATTAATATATAGTCAAATTTCAATGCATACATCGTTCGTTTGAGGGAATTCACACGTGTGGAAAATCAACCCTGAAAAATAAAGTTGATTTAATTATGGCAAGGAAATACTGAAGAACAATATATCGTTTCAAAAAGTATTAGTTCGCATGCAAAAGTTTGATATACATACACTTCCATTTAGTGTGTTTCTCACTTCATTCAGCGCACTCATTCTGGAGTGCGCAAACATGTAGATCTGCTGAATAGCCTATGGTTAATTCATTTGTGGGTCATATTTACATCAAGATTACACGCATAATTTATGAATGAATAGACAGAATTTAGGAATTAAGTGAGATTTTATACGTGAATAATCGAATAAGTTCTTTGAGCAGTTCTAAACGTGAATGCTGCAATTCACTGATTAACTGATTTCTCACGCCAGTTTCTCAAAGCTGCTGTCAGTTCTTCTGCTCTTTATGTCTAAAGGTTGTTTTACTTTAGCAGGGCGTCAATTTAATAAACATAACTAGGTTAGTAATAAACGAAGTGAAGAATGAAAATCACTTGATGGGTAAGGTACTTTTATTTCAATACAGTACTCTCAATTGTTATGGTTAATATGAGTATACATTTTTTATTACTTCCGTTCAGACTTTCAAGAATAATTGCAAGAATTTAATAGTTATTTTGCTCCCTCATTTTTTGTGCACAGGAAAGGGTAATAAGATTTCATTACCGACTTCCTTTCGATCCCTGATGTCCCCTTCTCCTTACGCCTGCTTGGGCGAGTGCCGCCAAGACCTCATGTGTTCGGCGATCAACTATGAAGGTATTCCTTTCAATAACTACTGTTCTCAAATATTTTTGTTTTACTGAAAACCACTGTAAGGTACTTGGCAAGATTTTTGCATACACTATCCACAACTTTGATCTATTCGAATGCTTCTTTCCATACATCAAAAAATTACAAACAACCAGAGAGAAATAAAGCTAACGTGATAAATACGGTTATTTATCCAGTTTCCTAGGAAATTTAATGACGAGTAAAATAAGCACCGTTCGATAAAATTAAACTAGCATCCAACCGCACTTCAGCTTACTCGAATGATGCTGAACTTTCCTTCATTCAGCGCTCAAATAATGTCGTTGTCAATGTTGAATATCTCGCAAGATTACCAAATAGCATAAATGAATAAGTTTAAATATGCTTTCATGTGTTATCACATAGTGTAACAAAGCTTCTAATCTTAGTATCTTCTCATAAAGTGTTAGTTCTACATTTAATTAGGCCAAGAAATAAAACGCTGCAAACCAAATTTTCACGAAATTTTATTTTTGACTTGGACAATGATATTTTGAAAATCACGTATTCCTTAGCATTACTTTTTTGATATGTACTCCAGTGCTGCAAATGAACAATTTCCCAGAACTTGCTGCTAGTGTACTCTTCAAATTTAAAAAAATCTTGCGAAGTTGTAATTACATCTGCATGATTGTTACTTCGAAACTAGCGAGGAGAACTCGCTTACTATCAAAGCGCATGTCCAGACTTTTTGTTACCCGTCGATCTTGTTCTTTAAGCTTGCGGAATCTTCTTCAGTGAAGAAAGAAAGCTACTGCCGGATTTAGGAGAAATGAAATTAGTTTCTACTTTGGTTATGAATACCTTGAAAATATTTTTTATTTGATTAATCATGGTTTTAAAGTTTTCTGCAATTTTTTCATTTTCGTGGCAGCCTTAGGGAATGCTTTTCTTAGGAATTTTATGGCCAAATTCACGTCTATAGATCAGAAATGTATCTCCCGACAAACACGAGAGTTATTATACAGTGCAGTTTATAATAAAGAGCAAATATTAATACGTTCAAACCTTCGAAAAACATGAATCAGTTTTCTTGAAATTTTCACTGATTGTAGACATTCAGAATTTGAACTATATCTCAAATTTTCATTTTGGTTAAAAAATACTACTATAGTTATTCAACATGTTTTTACATTTTGATCGTCCAAAATTAGGGTATAAAATAACAGTTTACCCCCACATGATTACAGAACAGATCACAGACAGCTTTTCTTAATTTTCAGCACTGCAACCTTTGTTTTCAATCACTGCAACGTATCTACGAACGTAGGATTATAGAAACTCGTGATATTAAGCAACTGTGATTTTTGCCTATTCCTGTCGTAATTTTAGCCGCATATCTTCAATCATTGTAAGATTTCTTGCCATAACATTCTGTCTTAAAGTCTTCCATGGGTTTTCTACTGGATTCATATCGGGAGTCTCAGACAACCAGTCCATAACCTCTACTTCTTTATCCTTAAGGAAATCTATAACGAGCTTTGTCTTGTGGTGGGAAGCATTATCCTGCATAAAGACAGGAGTATCAATTCCAGGATTTTACAAATCTGGCACAACATGCTATCTTAACACATTCATATAAACAGCCGCGTTAACTAAAGTGTTTAAAAGCACATGAGGTGATGCACCCTGGCCTGATATCATTCCGAAAACCATCAAGCTTCCCCCTCCCCAAAATTTAAGTTTTTTTATATAGTTTAACTTCAAACTTTCGCCCATTTTTCTCCTCACAAAATGCTTGTTATTGCTAACAAATACATTTAATTTTGATTCATCTCTGAAAAATACCTTGATGGTTTTCGGAATCGTTTTTTACCAACCGACATGTTCTTTCTTTGCAAATATCAATCGTGCTACCTAATTCTTTTTACTAATTAGCGGCTTTTTACGAGCAGATCTTGCATAAAGGCCTATTTCATGCATTCACTTATACACAGTTTGTTGCAAAACATTTGTACCACCTTTTATTCAACTGGAAATTTTACTGGCAGATAGAAAACGGTCTTTTAGTGCTAGGCGTGGCAATTTTCATTGGTCTACCTGGCCCCTTTGTATTAGTTACCCTACCAGTTTCAATAAAAGGTTTTAGTATTCAGCTCAGAATTCTTTTAAAACGATTTACATGTTTAGCAATTTCTTAAATTGTATGACTTTCATTTCGTAATTTCACAAAGTTCAATTTTAACAGCTGTATCAACTTTAATTCGTTTTGACATGGTTAAAAATGTTGCAGAGATAAAAAGCAGCCTATATCTTCTTTTTTATCTTTATCTACATCCATAAAAATTTTGTGCTTTAATTTTGAACTCTCCAAAAGTAATGATATGTTAAATAACTATGGTAGTTGTATTTAGGAAACATAAAAATTTTAGAACTAGTTCAAGTACTGAGTGCCTACATTAAGTTAAATTTAAAAAAAAATTCTTGAAAGTTTATGAATATATGGAAGCTTTTACATTTGTTTCTTACTTTTGGACTGCGCTGCATATTCTCCAAAGCCACAACACTGTTTTGACCTGATGCTATGAGTCAAATTGATTTGACTCATCAATATGAGTCAAATTGATGAATTAAAAACAGACAGGACTCTCATTACGGACAACATCATATAATTATATCAATACATTGGATAACATATTAAGGGAAGATTGACGAGGCATTACATTTAAACTTTATTCATAACATCAATTGAAGGTTTTACTGTGATCATTAGTGGAAAAGTTTATTGTTGATACAAAGCAGTCCAATAATGGATTTGATATTTTTTCCTGTTACCCTGTTAAAGTTACTACTATTGATAGAAATTTAAAACCAAATTAATTTCTGTCGAGCTTTCCTGACTGCAAACTTGTCAATGATTTCATAGAAATCAATAAATCACCGTTTAACGTTCTTTCTGTGTACAAGTACTTTCGAAGATCACCTCATGTTGTATCATTGTTGTAAAAGTTTTGATGACTGAAACTTTATTTTTCCCTTGAACCGGTTTGAAATGCAAGTGGAAAGTCAAGAGTTCATTGAAAAGATTAAGATCAACATCGTTTGAATATTATTGTGAGTCTCATGATACCGTGGAGAATTTGTTTTCTCTTTGCTTGTAAATCAGTTATAATGAAAAATCGTGTCAACGCTACAGTACAGAGGAGCTTTTCTCTCAAAAATTGAGTAAAGACCATGAAATACTCAAATAACTACTACATGGTAAACGTATTTCTCGGATGAGTTTTATATAACACTTCAGTTGCGCTACGTTCATTGTGCGGTCGATTTCGCACTCTACTCTTTTGAGAGTGTGTCCTAAATCATGTTGCTTGCTTCTCAAGCTAAGATTTTTTTGCATGCTGGAAACTAATCTAAGGACAAAAAGCAGAAGTTGGTTAAACGACATTAGTCCACATTTTTCAGAAATGCCTTCAGAAGTCAGAGTAGAGTCTTTCCTTAGTTTGAGAAGCAGGACATCGTCATTTACCGTCGAACAGAATTAGGCGAAGAGAATTTTGCAATCAGTAGTAAAATTCAATTTTCCTTTCCGTTGTGAGAACATAACCTCTGTTGAGGTATTAAGTGAAAACATAGAGTTTTGCATTGTAAACAAATGGATTTACACTAACTTAAGATTGAAATTATAAGGGATTTGAAAACACCATGTTAATGCATATGTCATGTATCAACTTGATTTCAATAAAAGTCTTTTCTTTCTTTCGTCTGTTCTCACAACCTTCACTCCTCCCTCTCTTGTAATATCATCGTTTCCTTCTTCCAAAGGAAATGTTAAAACTTATTTTCATTCAATTAATTATTGTCTTGTTTCGTGCGATTCATGACTTGTCATCGGGCAGCGATATTGTTCTATATACTTCTCAAATTTAACAGGAATAGTTTATTTTATGATTTTTCTTTGAATATCTACATTATTTGTTTTAGACTGTCAAGCTTTTCAAAATTTTCACATACAAACTTTGCCAATCTACATTTGGATGGTCGATTATTCTTTAAATCAAAAATGCAAACTGTCTTCATTGAAGAGATAAAGTATGTCAAAATTACTCTTCAACAGATAAATTAGAGTCGCTTAAAACATCTTTGAATAGTCTTCCAACATTCGCAAGCCATTACACCGAAAGTAACAAATTTCACGTTGATGAAAGTCGGTCCAAACCTATATCGCGGCCGAACAACGAATGTGTTTTGGGTCTAAAATTAGCGGTTTTTAAGTTTTACCACCAGCTGAATTCGAAAAACACCTTAGAAAGAACTGATTAGCTCATTGTTTCAAGTGTACACTTTTAGTAGGGGAAATTTTGTTTTTGGGAGATGTCACACCTCTCAACTGATGTAACGGAATGTTCCCCAGATGTTTGTAGGTTATAAACATAATAAGTGTTGATGTGACTGTGCATTTCATATAGTTCATGTATTTTTTCAAGTTTTGATATTGGAATGCATTTGAGCAGTAAAATTTGTTCCATTAGAATATCATGAAAATGTGTAAACTTAGTGAATAGTTTTTGTTATACGAATATATGCGGTGAAATAACATTTGTATCACAGAAGCGTAATCGGACGCTTGTGTGAAAACTGTTTATCAACATTATTTTGAGATGAAGGTGGGAGCATTAAGATAAGTCATGGACTCCACATGTATGTATGTTCCAACTCTTGTTCAGTTATACTGTGAAAATGGCAAAAAAATAGAATAAAAAACGAACTATGGCTTTTGCTGTGCCTATGGCTTGGTGGGAACCTATAAATCATACAGATGATTGTTACCTCTGTTTAACTCCACCTATACATACGAGTATAAGCAGGATTATCAATGAAGAAAAGAGGAAAGTTCAATAACCGAATGTTCCATCTACTACTCGACCTACACCACATTTAGATAGTTGACCAATTCCTACTCCACCCCAACATTGTGAGCTTGAAGTAGAAAATGAAAACAGTGTGGATAAAATATCTATTCATCTCATGAATCAAATTTTTTGAGGAAAAAGTTGATACACCTCATCAACCGAGTTGAGCAGATTGCAGTGATCTCATTCGAGACCTTGACTTGTCAAAGAAGAAGGCAGAACTTGTAAGGTTAAAATTACATCAATGGAATCTGCTTCAACTTGATGTCAGCCTCTCACAGTACAGAGAACATCAGAGGAATCTGCTTCCTTCTGGTAGGCCGATGAGAGCCGGATTTTGTAGTTTTTATTCCCACGTTCCTTCTCTAATAGTTTTTGATCATCGATTCTTTAGTATAATAGGGTTTTGTACCAGTACGTGAATTTTCATCTTTGCTTTTGACGATATTCATACATTCAAGCGGAAAAGTAAGTACAACAGAACATCTGTTGACAAATGTTTGAAGAAGGCAGTCTCAGATCTAATTTCAATTGAGATTTTAGGATCGGAGACTAGCATTGTAGTAATACAAATGTGCAAAATTCGGCATAGATACTTCGACAAACTCACATCGAAATATTAAATTCAAGCATTTATTTGTCTACAATTTCCTTCTTTTTCTGTAGTATAAACTAGAACGTACAAATCTTGCATTTTTACTAAAGGTATTTTTGAATTTGAAATAAAATGACATATTAGTTCCCATCAACTGAAGGGGTTAAAAATTGCGTTGGATTTATAAAATATTGTTGAAGTCTCGGACTAGTTCGTTTCCCAGGGATGTGAATTCTTTTGGCAATAAATTAAATTCTGCAAACGCGCGATATATATTCAAAAATAAAGTGTTTAGAATGGCATGTGTTTTCCTATCGTATTTATGTATGAACTTCAACTGCAACATCACAGAAAGAAATGTTTGTTAATAAAACTCATTCTCGGATACTATTCTTAAAATACAAGGCAAAGTTGAAATACTTACTGAAAATTGAAAGTAGAAGCATGGTGAGGAAATAATCCCCTCGTAAAGCGCTTGTTTTGAGTCTTCACAAACGTTTTAATCCTTCATCACTTCTTTTTAACGTTTAACACTTTTATCAACGATAGCATTCTCGCACAATAGGTATTTGTTACTCTACTACTGTGCATTTGATACGAGGTTGATTTTTAAAGTAAGTACCATTTTGAAATAATATAAAACGAGTGGACTTTTCTGAGTAATTTTATTTTCATATTGAAGCTTGTACTTTCATGTACTTTCTACATAATTTCCCCCAATATTAAGACACCCGTCAATCTGACCACCCAAATGATTCTTCAAACGCAGGAACACATGGCAGTCACTGGTTACTAGATCGGAGCTGTACGGAGGGAGATCAAGTTGTTCCCAAACATATGATCACATCAGCATTTGAGTTTGATTTGTGCATCTCAGTAAGCATTTTCGATACAGAACGTGAGCATAACTTTTGATAATTTAAACGTTCTGTAACACTTGCATAAAGCACACATGTTGACACTTGACCAAACTTATCCAACATCAGATTCGCGTTTGTTCTTTTCCATTTGGTCATAAATTTCTGCTCGAAATCGTCAGTAATGACTAAAATAGCTCTCACTTCTTTCCGTACTATTCCATTTCTCATAATTTTTTCTATACACTTCGTTGATCTGACGATGAATTTCAGTTGATTTCACACCTTTAACTCTAAGAAAACGAATCACAGCCCGTATTTCACAGTATATAGGATTCTCAATCGGAAAAGACATTTCAAATACTTAAAAACAGTCGTACACTTACCGAATGACTCTGTACTATAATAGCATCTGTGGCTTGAGTACAGTACACAGCTCACATGTACTGATTGCCGACAAGGGTGGAATTTCAAAACAGTTCTTACTTTAAAAAATACACCTCGTAGTTGTGCGAACAAAAAAAACGATTTATGGGTAAAATCTGAAGATTACATATGCTGCTAGCAAGTTCATTTCAAAATAAAGTTTTGAGTATTTTTAGGGTGAATATTATACAGTTTACACTGTACGAGAAACTTTGAATCGTAATAAAGAATCTCATTTTCTCTGTTAAATAATGGTGGCTTCAACATTTATTCGTATTCAGCCTAAATGAGATCATCAGGAATATGCAAAAGAGAATTGTTATGTAGATTTACCTATTACCAGCTGATATTAGTTATTTTTAGTTATCTGCCAGTATATTTACCACGCTAAATAAGTTAAGTATGTAATCAAGTTTCGAACAGTACTATTTGAGTCAAATTCATAATCGATTACTCTTCAGAATCAAGTGTGTGTTAAATTTAACAGTTTCTTAAACTAACATGTCCTGATTATTCACTTGCACCTATGAATGTTTTCTACTATTCACAGTATAAGAGGAAAGTGCGGAACTTCACTACAACACGAACTTAATAGTTTCGCATCGCCATATTATTGTTGTACAAAGATTGACAAAATTTTGCTAAAATTCAAACTACGGAATGCATATGTTCAAAATATTATCGTATGGACAAAAAAGTGTAATACATTCACTAATAATCATTTTGAAGTCTAAGTAGACAAATAAATTCGTTCCGTCATAACAATAAAACCCAGAATTAAAAGAACTATCAAAAATTAAAATTAATTTTTTTTTTATTTTCGCTTCCAAATCATTATGAAGATTTAAAGGTGCCAATGTTTTCCTGAGCACAATAAACTTTAATAACGTTTAAAATTTTACAATTTCCTGCTTCATATTTATATACAATCATACCTCAAATTCGAAAACAATTTATTCAATTTCTTGGATTTGAAATATTTTGTAGATGAACTATTTTTACGATTTGAGCCTCTGGGAAGATGTGACTGGTCGTCAGTACCTTCGTTTATGGTAAGATATAACAATAAACTCTGAGAACTTATCAGCACCCACTGGTGGGCCAATATATATCGTTTGAGTTGGGATGTATGTAAATATAGATAATGGAACATCGATAATTGTTTACTCGATGTGGTTCGACCGATTCTGATTCTATTTCATTATTTTCCCCTATTTCGTGCCTTCAAATGTGTAAACACTTGAAGTCAAATATTAGGAGATTCAATAACGCAGAAAGTCAATGAAAGGTCTGATATGATCGCATATTGAGCAATGAAGACAGTGTGTACAATTACACTTAAGTACCATTAAAAAAGTAGGGTAATTTACAGTCAGAAATGAGTTATCAGCCTTATGCAGCCAGCGTAAAAATAATATATCTGAATGTTTTAGTTTTTTGCAATAATAATGATTTCAAATTAAGAAAAACCTGATCTTGTAGTTCTAAATAAGAATTCATAATTGGTTCTCCATCTCTTATACAAACACTCGACAGGAAATTTTTAGTCGTGTTATACTACGAAAAACATTTTTTAATCACCGCGTACGCCTTTACACTTTCAGAAAATTTGCTTTTAGCCTACTTCTGCTAGGGTCTGATGACACATGAGGTCTGAGTCACGAAAAAATTTGATACACATAATATATTATGGCTCAGAATTACTCATATTTTATATCACGTTTTTAGATTTTAAATCGTGGTAAACGGCTAGGAAAATCAATCCAAGTGTGTGACGAGGCGGCACTCTTCATAATTCAGTGTAGATATGCTACGAATTTTCACACGTTGGACTACAAAGAAGCATATGTGTGAATCAGCTGGCGGAAAACTTTGTTCTTAGGTTAAGGAATGAGTGTAGTTAATTTGTGACATACTGAGGTTTCAGTAAACGTACGAGTTGTAGATTCAAAGAGTAATAAAATAATTCAGAAACCATACTTGTTAGACGACGAATAAAGTTATTGTTCCATAATAGTTGTATTACTGAGATATTGTTTCTGTTCAGCTGAAATGAAAGGTAGGATGCCTAAGTAGGATACATGCCATTCTCAAAATCGCGCTCCTTATTGCGTGGGTGTTCAAATACAGTCACTGCCTTATGCAAGAGCACTTTGTGTCTCCTGATGGGAAAAATAGATTTTTCCTCATAGGAAATTGTCTGGTATATATGATCCGCTTGATAACAATCTTAAATTTATGTGACGTCCATTTTTATTTTCAATTTCACACTTTCCAATGGGGGTCTGACTTTGCACTTCCTATCACATTTTCTCAAATGGAGTTGTCATCCGAATCATCAAAGTTTCAAGCTTCACCTATCTCTACTTGCATTAATTCTCATATGCAGCGAGTTGGTATTTTTCGACACAGACGTACTGAATTATTTTCAGATACAAAAAAATACAAGTAAATTTTATCTGAAATTTACACACGTCCTGTATTTACATACTACACAATTTTCTAGTATAGATACTCTAATAGGGACCACAGGTACCTGTGAGTTGCTACCGGACGCAATTAGGACCACTGTGAAGCCTGGATGGACTGCATTCCGGCAGCTGGAGCCAATTACACCCCAACTCATGGTGAGCGATTAAACCAAGCTCTGAAATATGATAGCTCCTCATGGTAAGGAAAGTTAATTCTGCTCATAGCTATTATGAGAAGTCATTCAGTTATAGTTATTTCTACGTTTCCTATTTCATGTATTTCTATATAGGCATGTTTACAAAAGACTGCCGATTGTTTACTCACTTATACATATTATAATAGTTTTGTAACTGATCAAAGAAAGTACAGTTATATATTGTTTGGGGTAAATTTTACGATTACACTCTATGAATATAAAGATCAGCATATCTTTGAGACTGGTAAATTTCTTTAAATATAGGAACAGGGCATTCCCACTTTTAAAATGAAATAGAAAATTGGATACTAATTAGCTATTACAGTTATTATACAGGGTGTTTCGTAGTTCTTTGAACAAACTTTGGTCTAAGGTTCCTGCAGTTTAAATCAGCAAAATTTACCAAAAATGAGCTAATTCTCTGCTGGTTAATTTAGGATTGACCTCAACCGCATCTTTAATGGCTTCTTGATCAGTTGATTTTGGTCTTGCCGAACGTGGGCGATCTTTAAAGTTAAAATCTTCAGATGAGAACTGTGCAAACCACATTTGAAATTGTCGATCATTGAAAATCCTCCCATAGACAGTTTGAATGTTTTTGCAGTTTCTGCCTCCAGCAGAAGTATCTATTTTATGTTCATAGAACATACAGTGTTTCAGATGCTCCTCATTAATATCTATTTCTTGAGAGTTAAGATAGTCAAAATTGATTTAATATTACTAATTATAATTCCTGAAAGACTGATTGAGATGTTACAACACAAATTTATTATAGATAACTAATTGTATAACTCTTAGAAGGCTGCAAAGTGATAAAATGAAAACATCTCATGACTTTCTTTACAACCGAGTATTTGTACTGAAATAAAAGATAGTGGTCATGTAACAGAGAGTTAATGAAACAGGAGTGAAATTCAACTTGTATGAGTTCAACATCAACATGTTTTAATTCCATCATTTAGAGACCTTTTCAAAATGAATTATTTTGAATAAAAATATCGTTTTGCAGACTGTCGATAGGCTAATAAGATGTATATTTTGAATTACAAATCATATTGAAAATATCAATTATACGTTAAGATATGACAAAAAATTACCATAAATAAGAAATGGCTAATCGATACAACCTAAGGCCAAATGTCTTCATTAAGGCAAAAACGTGTGTATTTACTTTTCAGACGTTAAAAATAACATTGACTGTCATTTTCTAGGTATCGTGACGGAAAGACATGGTTAGGTCAGTGTCAGATATATTTTGATCAAATTATGTAATTATTCAAATTATGCAGCGAAACCTCGCTTAACGAGCTTAATTCATTCTCGAAGCTCACTCGGAATACGAAACACTGCTTAAGAAGGACAGGTTTTTGCATGGAAATTGATGCAAAATGCAATAATGCACCCCGTACGCAAAAGTACCAAAAATTAATTTGTAATTATATCTATAATAGTTTTTAATATTATTCATGAATAAAATAAATCGTTTAATATCAATGCAACTGAAAAAATGATTTGATAACATATTAACATGAATATAAATACTGTTCTAACTAATGAAGAAAACAATTAGCTCCCGGTGCGAGGAAGTCGGAGACGCAGAACGGGGGGCGGAGGAGAGTGGGGTTAAGAAGGATTGTTGGCGTAGAGAAGGATTTTCCACCAAAGGAAATGATTTCCCTCCACTTGTTGCTAAAAATCTTGGCTGGTTCACTAGCTTTGAATCTTTTAGAAGGGTTAGCACAGCTGATACTTTCTTTAGAATCCTTTTTTACTTTTTAGAAAGCTATCTAGAGATATTTGTTTTTCTTTGCTTTTCGAAATTTGGTGAAACTACGACACAGCATGATCAGGAAATAAATATGGAGCGTGCTAGTGATTTTTCCTCTATTATCGCTGTCTTTTTATTGGGTTTTCTTCGGGATAATTCTTGCAAGAGTTATTAAACTTTGCACAAAAAAATCGCCCATTATGCACATGAACACAGTTTTGGAAAACGTACAATCATAAGCGCCGCTAAGATACTGACACAACAAGAGCTAGGGGTTCGCTAGGTAGGAGCCTACTCGTAAACAGGAGCCTTCGCATTAGCCATATAAATCTACATAAAAATGTAAACAATCAGTTCAACTTTTGCTTGTTAAGCTAATCGCTGATTGTTAGGCAGATCATTTTATTCAGTCTCTGTTAGTTATACTAGGTTTCGGTGTAATAATAGAGATAACAATTTGGTTCTGATTAGAAATAAATCTTAAGCACACCTATTTCTGGTTTTCTCTTCTAATAGTAACAGCATATTCGTTTTATATCAACCACTAATATTAGATAAGTTCTTTGCTGAAAATGCGTGAGTGTATCATATTTTGGCTGTCGTAGAATGACACATTTTTCGGCGCACAAAAACTGAGACTACAGTCATAGTTATTCTAGGTTCTAAATGCCAATATTTTAAACTCAACATTGCCTCGACCGTAATTTCTTCCGTTCAAAATGTTTTCTCGACTTCATTAATTTTTCTCAGGAATTAAAACATTTGTCACCGATATTGGCTATCCACGCACGATTGTTTTTTGAACAACCAATAAACTTACTTGATCTGTTTTGGAAATGTCGAAAATTTTACTAAGTAATTCAGAAATTTGTCGCTTTACATGAGTAAATAAGTATACCACAATTTTTTCCAGACGAGTAAATAAAAGTAAAAGTAAATTCAACATTACACAGACACAAACGACCTGGTTTCGCCAGCTAAATGTACCATCGAAAATTATCAGTTGTATTTTAGATTCTTGTTTTCGAGGCTTTTGAGATTCGTGTTTCAATTCATTCTCTGTATTTTTACAACTAATTCATGAACTGAACTGGATGTACGTATGGTCCAAGGCTGCTAAGAACATCTTCTTGTTTAAAGTCAAGGAAACGTAAATTAAGTATCCAAATGATTTGACCACACAAACGTGGAGCGAGAAGTTTCAATAAACATGGGTATTTTTCCCCAAAACGTACTGGCATAGCATACAGGTTTAATAATTGCAGAGCTTTGACGCGTTTATGAGTTACGATAAGTTTAACCAATGTAGCAATCTGCATGAACTGCAGCGTTAACACGGTTATGTTTCGATGTTCGCGTGTGATCGTATGGTTTCTCGTACACTAATTATGAACATTTAACAATTTTCAGATTTAGAATTTCGTATCTGAGCGTTTTCCAAAGTTTGCACGCTCACCCTTGACCAAACTGGACAATTCTATCTTTCAAGGTCTTCTTTTGCCTCATTTTATTTATTCGCCAGGACCCGTGCGCTAGTAATCCTTGTCCGTCGGAGAAAGTGTGTATCCAGTACTGGCCTCCCGCTAAGCTGCCCCACCAACCTGCAGCTCTCAACTACTCCGTAGATGGCTACGCATGCTCTGGGCATGATTGGCTTCTCAAAATGCAGAACGAAGGCAAAACCAGTAAGTTTGGTGACCCATAGACGTTTAGAGGTTTATTGCTGGAGACACACTGAATATTACTTTGAGGTTAAAGTAAAATTAAGTATAGAACAGAGTGTTTTCTCTGGTTCCTGTTGAAAATCATTGGCTTATAACTTATTTCCTAAAACTTGTTTCAATAATCTTATTTTTTATATTGTTAGTCTGATTAAAGTTGACTATTTTACCATGTATCAAGGTGACGGATAAAATTTAGACGTAAAATTTACGTTAATAATATTTCTGCAAACGTAAAAACTCCTTAATTTCCCCAACTACGGCTGCTATGTATACAAGCTAGAAAATTTGATAGAGATTATTCGTTTGCCATTATTATTCCCGGTTACTGATTCATAATGAAGTTATTTTAACTATAGGAACACAAATCGTGCAAATTCATTTAGTACTCGTATAGACTCAGTACAGAGAATACTGTACTGTGTATAAACATGTAGCGAGAGTTGACCGAGTGAGCACCGAACAGGTAAGCACGCAGCAGTAGCAGCACTGCACAATTGGTGTGTCACGAGTTACGGTTGATGTGAGGTGTAATGAATCGATCTTTGGAAAATGAAATTCTATGCCACCTTGATCACATAGACTGCAACATAATAACACCAGGGGCCAGCTACGATGGACAAATATGTTCAAAGAAGCACTGGAAATTTAGGGGAAAGTAACAATAACGTAATCTGTTAAAATGCAGTCAATGAAATGTAAATAACACTATGGAAGACATAAAATAATGTCTTTAAGCCATGGTGGCGAATTGACAAATATTTTGGAGGAGGAACGTGGAGTTTGTTTTCATAAAATGTCAACTTCAATTTCAGTATTATTCTGCTAAAAGAAAGTTTTTGTATAATTTACGTCCTCATAACACTGTTAAACACAGTCAGCTGTTTCTAGAGTTCAAACTTTGCGTTACAAATAGCCATGGGGAAATAAAAAAATAAAAAGTCAGCTCTATTCCGATGTACGAGGGTTGTTATATTCAACCTCGAATAGGCTATAAAAAAGCAAATTTACATAATAATTTATAACAAATATTGGGTGTTACTTACCTATTTCTCAACACAATCACCACAACGGATACAGTTCAGTTACCGAGATACGGGTAGTTCAACATGGCTCTACGATCGATGCTCCGGCCAAATGTGAATTCCGCAGTGTAATCTGTTTTCTGCAAACAGAAGGACGTAGTGCTGCTGAAATCCATCGCGTAATGAGCAAAGTGTACAATGACAATTTTATGAGTGATGGTTCTGCACGGGAATGGTGTAGAAAATTTTATGAAATGCAAACCGACGTCCATGAAGAAGCTGGACTAAGGCCTAAGTCCATCACTACTTGCGCCCTTATCAACTTTCTTTATGGACGTTGGTTCACACTTTTTATATTATTTATATATTTCCCGCACACTACCCTCACCAATAAAGATGGTACCGTACACTTTGCTCATTCTGTGATAAATTTCAGCAGCAATACGTCCTTCTGCTTGCAGGAAACAGATTACACTTCGTAACCTACATTTGACAGCAGCATCGATCGTATATCGTAGCAGCCATGTTCAATTGTCAGTACGATTATGTAGAAAGGTAAGTGAGACCTTTCAGTACCTATTATAATAGAACTATTAAAGTATGTAAATTTGTTGCTTATAATAGCACATCGGAGGTTAGGAAAAAACAGCCCTCATATCACACTTTAAAGAATCACAAAGTGCAGTATAAATCAACAGTACATGGCATTGGGTTTTCAATTAAAACCAAGTATCTTAAGACTGGTGATGATGCTTCCAGTGTCTATTTCCGCCTCCTGAGCTCAAACTTGATGTAGGTCAGGGGTCAGCAAACTTTTTTACCCGTCGACCCCTTCATAGAATATTTGTACTTACATCGACCCCCTCCATGCACACACACATACAAATAGGTGAAAAAAATGTTAAACCATTATTGACATTTTTAATGACCAAAAATAAAGAGATATGTCAGACACCAAACCAATCTCATGTTGTACCCTATACAATGTTTAAAGATATATATTAAGAGAAAGAGGCAGTCTTCACTGATATAAAGTAAAAATTAAAAGAATAGAAGTTTACCTACCTATAGAGAATTTTGACTGTTTCGAAATCTAACAATACCTACCGTTGAAAAATTGATATGAACTTAATTATATAAAACATATGTGCTACTTGATAATAATATTAACTGCCATGGAAATACACAATATGCTTTTTATCAAAATATAATACTGAAAAATACATTAACTTAACTATTTATCAATAAACTTGATATTAATGAGATGGATGAGCTTCATGAGCGGCAGCAAGGCTATTGATATTTGGTTTAAAATTGGTAAGCTTTAACCGTAAATCACCAAAGTTTTCCAAGTTTAGTATATTTCTCTGTTTTGTTAGAATCGCATTCGCATGGCTAAAACCAGCTTCAACCCTATATATCCATAATCGACCCCCTTTCGACCCCCATAAATTTATTGACCCCTTGAGTTCTGTCCTCGACCCCCATGGATCGATATCGACCACTTTGCCGACACCTGATGTAGTTAAAGGCTTGTAGAAGCGATTCTTGAACTTAATGAATGTCGCAACTCTAAGTGTCCTGCGTTGGAGCAGGCAGCATATGTATCTCGTCAATCTACATGTGATCAGTCTATGATCCCAACCCTAACGACGATCAACTGACTGAAAAACGTTAGATACTTTCATGTTGCTGAAAATATTTAAAAATTATTAGGAATAACACTGGACTTTAGAATATCAAGTGAATTTGAAATAACACATGAATTTAAAATATCCTCCAAATTTGAAATAACATTCAAATTTTGAATTGCACTCGAATTCTGAATGTCACTTTAATTTGGACTGACACTCGTATTTGGAATACTGCTCGAATTCAGAATGGCTCTCATATTTGGTGTAGTACTCGAATTTGGAATGGTTTTCAAATTTTAATTTAATTACAATCAATTCAGGATAATTGTGAACAATTGTTCTTTTGTGAACGCGCGTCAAGAGTATACATAAATCAGATCTAACTCAATGAAGATTTTTTTAGCGATTTTCTCTACACTATCTCGATAGAAGTGTTCTAGTGGCTGCTGTTGTGTCTGATGTCAGTTACTGTTCAGTACTGTGACGTTACCACCTGACCTTTATAGCCGAATAACGGTCCTCTCTTACTGACGCAACTTCAGGATTCCTTGTTTCTGTCTTCAGGATGGACATATTTTTGGTTTCTAGGATCTGCTGCCACATGCCAGAAACAACAGAACTATTTCCATTGAGCCATTTAGCCATACCAGCTTAAAACTATTCCGCTTCCATTCGTCCAAACGCTCGTTACATCAGGGACTCTCCAGGAGCAATGACAAGAAAAACAGGCCAAAGCACACTGACCGAGCATCTATTTTGTGTGTTGGTGTGACACATTCAAAGTTAGCAACTCCTGCTGTCATATTTTCAAGTATTGGAATAGGTCTGCTTTAAAGTATAAGGCTACAATTTTTTTCGATAGTAGAAACTACTTAGGGCATTATTTATTCTTTATTTGTCGAATCCAAGAAGTCTTCTGTACTAATAGTTCTTAATTTCTAATCATTCCAGGCTAATGGTATTTATTTCGTTTGTATCTATGTTGCTCCAAGAATGAAAAAGATGTGCACTAGAAATTAAAATGATTGAAGAATGGATCGAGGG
This sequence comes from Trinorchestia longiramus, assembly GCA_006783055.1. NCBI lineage: Eukaryota > Metazoa > Arthropoda > Malacostraca > Amphipoda > Talitridae > Trinorchestia > Trinorchestia longiramus. Next base: position 83,352 of record VCRD01001935.1, read on the forward strand.
AAATGACTAATGATCCAATTTTGACTGGCCTAGTCTCATTCTTAGCTTTCTCGCTTGAAGATGGCCAATGTGAGAATACTGCAGTTTTTGAACATCACTCGAGAACTGTCAGCGTCAGCGCAAATGGATGGATTTTTCTTATTTTTGGCTGTCTTTTCTCAATGTGGACAGAGTTTCGAGGTGTCTATTCAAAGGTATACCCCATTTCTGTTATTGACCCATGTGTTTTCAGGTACTCATTTATTTTGTTGTCAGCATTCAAGAGCAATTTATACTCATACAGCACAGAACTTTCATGCAAACATGAGTTTTTTCTTGCCTTGTTAATTTGATTCACTGAGCACAATTAACTTTCACCAAATATTTTTTTTTTCAGAGTGTACATTCAAAGTTTACGAAGATAAAGACTTCCCAAATTACCACAAAGGCTCACTAAGAGTTCGTTACTACGAGGGTTTTGCCAAGTTTCAAGAGACTGACTGTTTATCAATGGTTGCTATTTTTGACGGTGAGTGGAGTAATTAACTAAGTATTCAACATAATTAAACTGAGGAAAGTCATGATCATTTTAAATCGTTAATCAAGGTTTAGAATTTTTACTTCTTTTGTTTACTTAGTATGTCAATGTCCTATCTATATGAAATAAAAATACAAACAGGATATATAGTGAAGAAGCTGTATTTTCTTAGCAATTTAACATACACATCATTTGGTTACTAGATTCTTGACAACAATATGGAATCATGAGCATTAAATGGAGGATTAGGGTTAAAAATAAGTTGCATAGGTTTATTTTCTGTTGATATGTAAAATGACATTGCTCGTATAATGTTTATTGTTCTGATAGTAAATTTTATGTAAGTTTGACACATCATTAAACAGTACGTTCAATTCATACTCGCCTTACATATTTTTGTAGTCATCTTTATCATAACATGTGTCTGTGACCCTTTTTACTGTCCTCTTCAATTTCTACCGTTCATTTAGCCTAATATATAATTTTTTATATTATTTATAATATCCATTTTTTCCCACTTGTGCATACCTTTAATAACATCATAATATTTTCCCATGAACTTCATAGACATCATTTGTCCTACCTACTAAAAGAAGCTGCGGAAGTTTGGTTGATTTTTCAAACTCTTATATGTTCCAGGGACAGACAATGTAGAAGCCGTGTATCCAAAATATTCTTCGATAGAGATCGAAGGCCGCTTGACCAACTGGAAGAAATGTTACTACTGGGCTCCAACATGCGTCTAAGTGAGAGCAAGAAAGAGGACTTTAGCCTTGACACCGGATGTGAGGAGGAAACAGTTTTCAGTAGGAATATAGGATTTTTCTCTTCTGGTCAAGATTTGAAGCAATTCGGGGAGAATCTACTTGGATAGTTCACCATACTTTTATTATTCAGTCATGAAAGGAAAATTGTCTCATTATTACGCATATAATAACACGAAAAAATGTCAAGCCTATCATGGAAATAGAATGAATATTTCATGTCTCTTAACCCCGGCTACATGTTTGGTCAGCAGGATGTGCACGAGATGACTAAATTTTAAAATATCAGTGAAAACCATGAATGTAGGAAACTTATTAACAACGCTTGAGTCTTTCTTTCTACCAAGCTCTGATGGCAAAGAACTGACCATAAATGTGCTAAACTTCCATTATTTGAATATGCTATTTTCAGTGAAATTTTTTATACAAATTTCCCACTAAGATAAAAATCGTTATTTGATGGCTGAAAGCTATGAAGAATCGGAAAATGATTGAAAATAAACAATAATATTACAGAGCCTTTAACCGTTGTTTAAGAGATTTTAGTCAAGCTAATACGGCAGTTATCAAAAAAATTGAATTCTATTTCGCTACATTTAAACCGGTAAATTGGATTGGCTTAGTGTAGACTAGTGACTACCAATCAGGAAATATGATTTTTTATCAGATGATTTCAATATTCCTACTACACTTCATAAACAGATTCAGTTCTACATCAATATCAGTTAGTTTAACCATAGTGTTGATAATGTTTCTGATCCTTTTTCATACATTTATGATAAAATTACAGGGTACAGTGGATAAATAACTCGTTCTCTTTGCAGCGTTGTGTAGCCAGATTATACCTTTCCATCCGGTATAGATTAAACCAGGTCAGGAGTAGTGTTTAAAATCAGTGGAGAAGGTATGCAGTATTGATATCAATACACGCCGAATACTATAATTCCGATATTGTAAAGTGTCTGAAAGTGTACGACAGATTTGTCAGGAATATTCAACGTGAGTTAGTTCCTTACAAGTACATCTTTGAAGAATCAGCTGTCAAGCAGAATCATTCAGTCACAGAAATGGCTATCAAAGAACTTCGATGACGTTGCGTTTTCTGATGTCTGGCCTCCCAACCCTCCTGACCTCAGTTCAACTTTATTGTATTAAGTGCAATCGAACGGAATACCAACCGAACCTAATACACAACCAAGGAAGAATCAAATGAGCATATCGAGGGGATTTTCGCCAATATTTCAAGAGAGGTCGTCAAGAAGAGCTGCAGTAGATTCTGCGGGCGTATCGAGGCTGTAATCGAGGCAGGGAACTGCTTCATTAAGTGAGAAGTGGCCAGAGAGTCTACAAAGACAATCATGTAGTTTTTTTAATAGTAGCAATTTATTGAGAACTAATACATTGGGTTATTTAACCGAAGCCCCTTCTAATAGCATTTAATTTTCATCAAATAGATTGATATTTTGGGTGCTGTAGCCAGTAATATTGTCTTCACTTAGCATTCGTTTCGGAGAGTTATCATTTACTCCTACCTTAGGTAATTTAGAAATAGGTGTTTTGTTTTTAGTATAAAACGTTAAAATTCGAGTACTTATGCATCCTACGTCTCACGTACTACACACTTTATACGGAATATTCTAAAAGGTCCTAATCTCTCTTTCCTGATAAACTTGATGAGCATCACAACCATGATTGATAGTCTCTGCTGTCTAGGAAGGTTTAATGGTCATTAATCTCTGAAAAAAATCTATTGAAGCCTGAACGAAACTACCCAGCAATAGTAGCTTTTCCAATTCACCAGCCTCGTGCATAAACGTGTCGTGTACTGGTACCTCGCACTATATTAATGAGTCTGTCAGGCGGAACCAAATCCCATCAAACCGGAACCATGAGCAATATTATGAAGAGATCATTTCTACATCAGCGAGCAGCGTGAAGTTATCAACTTTCCTGCTGACAGACAGGATGTACGCAACCACAGCGACAACCACCAGATCCTCCGCACTATGTAAGCGTATCATGAAACCAGCACCGTATTTTGTTTTCACAACTGCTACATCCGTAAGCGACCGCCACAGGAACCTGCTAAACACGACCTCATACCTCAAGGACATCCAGCCTCAACAAGCATCGGACAAGGCGCCAGTGCACCAGTACTCAACGTCAAAACGTGGACAAGAACAGCGAAGAAAGGAACGCCAACGATCTACAGAATAAATATATACAAGTTCGTGAAACTCATACATGTTTATTTGCCTTTCCTCCAGTTGGGTGTATCATCTTCCTATGAAAACACTATAAAATTCAATCTCTAGCTGATAGGCATTCTGGGTTCATAAGATTCATTATTTCATTCGTTCAGATTAGGTGGCATCATGTAATAGATCACATACATCCATGTATACAACCCATTACATACGAATTCCTAAACTGAAGCGCTGACTCAATAAGTGGGAACAGTAGTTTAAAGATCCTTCTTAAAATGACCAGAGAACAATTTGATGCAGTTTATATGTTTTCATGGTTATAAAACATGAAAAAATTGCTCTGTCAAGGAAGTCATCAATGATTTTGTGCGTGTTTATTTTTTATTGAATTTATTCATAAATGTTAGTGTGTTTAAAAAATGAATGTGAACACCTAAAACTCATTAAGAATGGAGGAAAATTATTTGCACTTGATATGAATTTTATGTCACGCAGAGTTGATTCGAAGAGTTGATTCTCATTACCTTTTAATAAAATGATGTATGCTGATTAAGGAAAATGCATACTGATTTTGCAACGCACTTCAAACTAATATTTCATCCATTTAAAATCATATATGAGTGCTTGATCATTTTTAAACATGATAAGGGTTAACAGCAACATGTTGATCATTATAAAGTATCTTTTATGAAGTATGTCGAACAATTATAATAGATTAAGACATTTACAGCAGTAATGAGTTCAGTTGAATCCCATTAGCTATCCACATTAATTATCACGAAAGCGCCAGCTCGCTTATAGGTTGGAAGAAACCAGTCTATATCATAGGATCTGTAGTGCCTCAGAAATATCATAATTAATTTTGAATGATTTTTGAGTTGATACAAAAATATGATGTATTTTAGTAATATTTTAAAGTTAAGTTTTATACATATTTCACGTCATTTGAAACTAGTATTTTAAAGTGAAAAATTTAATCGTAGTTGCAACTCCCTGTCAGATATCTAAAACAAGCTCTTGCCTACGTTCCAACTCACTCTGTCTTTCTTTATTCAGAGTATTCGCTTTTCACTTACTCTCATACAGCTCATGTTACGCTGTTGACTCTGCTCTTGAACAAAGCTCTTCGTTTCTCGACGTACGTTTATTGCTTTCTCTTAAGAACTTGCCTAACCTACAAACAATGCATTTTTTTATAACAGAAAGTTACTTACTGCATTTCAAGTCACTCGTCGGTTGTATCTGGTTATATTCGCAATGAATTCTTACATAATATGATCATTTGTAGTGACAACAATTTGCATTCTCTCTTTTGTATATCACGGCTGTTGAGTATATTAGAGGCCACAATAAGATTATTGCCCGCTACTGTGTGTCACACTCAGTGTGTACTCAATTTGTTTACATTTTCTATTCCACTCAATGTTTGTATAATCTTGCGTCTGTGCCAGCTGACGATGACGCACTAACGTCCTATCAGGATTGGCTCAGTAATTCAGAGATCGCTCTAAGTTTGAAGTAAGTTAGGGTAAGTTGTACCTTTTGTCAACAGCACTGACTCATTGGTTACCATCGTGTTCATGTTCGTACGAATATCTCACTTCTGGTTCCTTAGGAATAGTGACTGACAAAGTGTATTTCGAATTTAACTGTATTTGCGTAAAACTAGTTATTATTCTAAGCTTCTTTGACGCTCCGCTTCTGGTGGGGGTACTCCTGTAGTACCTCAGGTATATAGTAATTAATTTAGAATGATCTTGGAGTCGATACAAAAATATGATGTATTTTAGTAATATTTTACAGTTAAGTTATATAATATTTCACGTCATTTGAAACTAGTATTTTAAAGTGAAAAATTTAATCGTAGTTGCAACTTCAAATTGTAACCCTCGTCTATAGAAGATCATTCATATTCAACCACGAGCCTTGAGGCTTAGTGCCCAGCAGTTCGGTCTCAGCTATCGTCCAGTTAGCAGCAATTCTATTAGCGCTTTCAGTCTCTCTGACGGGTAAGTTTCTATTGACAATGTGTTAGAGAGTTTTGCATTTCACTTACGCACTAAATATTCTTTAAACTTGTCTTTTTGGTGAGCCAAGATGTTCCCCTGTAGGTTTAAGATTTTCTTTTTGAAGCAGTTTTGGATACCATGTGTATTTGACAGATTGTACTGTACTAAAAATCTCATTTCAGTGCGGTTACGTTTTCCTTCAAACGATTTTAATTGTGTTTGAAGTTGTCGTGCTTTGATTCGTGTTACTCCAAGATTTATAATTAATCCAAGGATAGAACATTTTGAATAATAACTATGCATTGCACCAGCCATCAAATTCATTGTCTAATTACGTCTCACTCAAATCTCTACGTCTGAGTATTTGTGAAGGGCATATTAAAAGATCGACCAGTCATTTTGATACGGTTATTAAATTTCATGGCCTCGGGTAGAAGCTGTCTATCGGTATCTCGTTTTGTATTTCTTTACCTGTCAGGTAATTAGGTACGATGCCTTAATGTTTTACTCAACAGTTGTCTTATGATATTGTCTAGTGATATTGGTTCTTCTTGCTAAATTCTGTATTATTTAGAGTTACTTATTGGTCCTTATCCGGGCAGGTTTCGGTTTCAGTTTCAGTTCAAATTTTGGTTTTATGGATTTCAAGTTCTCAGTTTTAGTCTTCGAACTTGGCTCCAATTTCGGCTCTGATTTTGATCGTGTTCAATTATAAATCTGAAAGCTACGAAGCCGATCGTATCACTAACCCCAAAGAACTCTCCCACTAAACGACGACTGCAGAAAATTACCCATTCCCCAAACAGAAAAATACCCGTTCCCCAAATAGGAAATAACTGTTCCCTAAAGATCTTCTGGTGTGTTCCATGTTCTAACCAAGGCCATTTGTCGAAAACGAAGTAAACGTTAGCTCATTAGGCCAAAAAATAGTGGCGCCTAGCGATGAACGACTTTAAAATTGCTGATGAAATATATTACGCTGTGTAGCTCCATATCTTGCGTGGAGTTGATCAGGTATGATTTCGTCATCGTCCAGTGCCCTAATTTTTCCACTTTGAAAATACTTAAATTTAAATGAGTATTTGAGTCAGAAGTCTCTCTTCAGTTAATAGGAAATTTAACATTATTTATTACCTTCAACCGAAAGTTTTTTTCGATACATTAGATAAGGAATCCATTTCAGTAGATAAGATCTATGCCCGAACGTAAAATAGAACAGAAGTTCATTGGTTTCAAAATCTCCTTCAATTAGAATTTAATTATCATCCAGTAATACTTAAACTATTAATAACCTAACCTGTACCATTAAAAGGCTCGTTTTTCTAATTTTATGGAAAACATAGAACACGTTGACAATCACTAATTTAGCAGCATGTATGTAAACCAAAACATTTCTGTGTTTTCGATTGTTCAGGTTAGAATACATTTACTCCACTAGGTTATTCCCCCAAACTGGTCAAGAAATTTATCAGCTACGTATGTATCGTCAGCCGATCATTCCCACTAGACCCTGCACGAAACTTCAAGCCATTTTGATCATTAAAACGTTGCAACCAACTTTCACTATAGCTGCCCTTGCATTCTAGTCTGAGTTCATCAGAAATACAGTATAACTCCATAAACTGAGAAACTCGAAACTGAGGAAACCCACAATGTTAAGATACACGAAACAGAGAGATCATGAAACTGGGAGGGCTACCACTGCCATCTGTTGGAATGCGTGTTAAGTTGAAGTTCCTGCTTAGGCGCGCCTAATGTCTTTAATATAGGATTCATATCCTTTATTGTTCACAAGTTCGTTTTTCGTTAACTTTTGGCATTTCATTTACCTGTTGGCACATTTTTATGTTTGTGCCAATTACTACTATAACCAGGACGTGCATCGCGATGTAGCTGACTACGGTAGAGGAGGCCATTGCATTCTTAGTAACATAACATTTTCTATCGGACAAATTGATCAAAAATTACTTCTTTCAAGCAATAGAAGGGATAATAAGGTTTTACAGTGAATTTTGAATGTTTTAAAGCACTGTAATGCTTTGAAATACCAATTTTAACCTGACTCAACATGTATTATTGTATGAGCTTAGTGGCCACTTTATAGAAAGCCGAGTTGCTGCAGTTTTAAATTTCACAAGTTGATTATAGTTAAACCTTTTCCAATGCAAACAACTGAGCATACAAACATCCATGCATATAAACAAACAGACATAGAAGCAAAAACATACCAAACTGCAGCGATTTGTCAGCCAACCAGGCCTTCTCTACAGAGGTCTGAAGGGCTGCATTATTCTGCTATTATTTCTCTGAGAGATTGACGGCACATTTGAGGGGCTGACAGCAAATTGAGTGAGTGTAGTATACGTCAGAATACTGCCTTTCTTTACTCGTACAGTTCCTTGACGTCTGCAAATGAAGCCGTGGTTCATTGTCAAGACTGATATTCTGGCCCTTTTTACCGATCCAGTTGTTGCGGATGCAGTTGTTTAGCAGATGTAGCTCCAGTTGTTTAACAGATGTACTGAGTCAAAAAGGAGAAACCAGACACGCTCGTTGTTAGAGGAGGCTTGGCTGTGGCCCTGCAATTACCTAGTGATTAGAAAAGAGTGGCCTTGCAGTCTCGGTTGTTCTCGGGCATGCCACTTAGCAACCCACCAGAAATAGAAACAGTTGGGCGAATCTGTACTTCATCTACCAAGAGAAACACATTCTTCTGTTGCAGTATGTAGGCTTTGTCAAATCTTTCCCTCAACACTTGGTCCGTGTCGATGGATGAAGTGATGTACTGCAGCTTGCGTTTGCATGGCAGCACCAAAAAGTCTCTGAGCTGTTCATAATTACACTTTGGGTATGATTGAAGAGCAAAACAATAATCATTCATGGAAAACTGCTTCTGTGATAAAAGTTCCAACAGACGTCAAAAATATCTACTTCTTCTCGTTCTCGGTGTCGACATAGGCTGACGTGTGAGCTTGAAGGTTGACAACATTTTGGATAGTTTTGTTAAACGGGATGTCATACAAAGTTTATTGCCAAGCGCACAGTATCGTCGGACTGCGTATACGATCTCAAACCATTGTTGGGATGAAGTATCTTAAATAGTGGTACACTAATGCCGTTCTTGAACACACTGAGCGTTAGTGGGGAACACAAAGTGGGCTTGTATTCGGCAATCACAGACAGGCTGCACTCACTGAAGTTGTCGGTACACAAGCCTTTCTTTCGATCTTGAAATAATCAAGTTCTTATACTGCTTCTGCAGGTTACGTTCAGGTTTGAAAGTATCAAATGAAGTAATCTTATCCTTCTGAAGAAAATACCTCAGTTGTTGGTCTTCCACTTTTGCCCGGCGAGATGCAGGTTTTGGAGATAGCAGACATGAAGCAGGCACATTGAAGATACTGGGAGGGATTTCATTTGTTCACATAACCCCACACTTGTTCGGCATTTTTTTACATATAATTATCAATAAACTTTGTAAACAAACAGTATCCACTCAGAAATGCAGCAATGTGCCCCGAAACAAACAACAATGTCCGATTCAAACCGAGCGACAGACTACGACAATGTTCGCACTGTGACAGATGGGGGTTAACTGAGCTCAGTGAACTGGCCTCCGCTACCGTAGTCAGCTACATGGCGGTGCACGTCCTGGTTATAGTAGTCCTTGGTTTGTGCTCTAAATAATTAGTATGTACGTTACGATTACATATTTACAAACAGTGGTAGTCTACCTTTAATCCGAATTTCGGCGAAAATTTGTTCCAAATAGAAAAAAAAACTACATTATTGGCTTAAATGATGCAATTATTTGTGGTCAAGAAACTGAGAGGCCCTCTCAGTTTCATGGTAAACCTTTTTTCTCAGTTTTTGGAGTTTGACTGTATTCTGGCTTGCTCTTTGCTCCGGCTTGCTCATCACCTGCTTGATTGACTGGTGAGCGAGTCTGCGTGCGAGCGGAAAGACCCGGGTTCGAATCCCGCTGCTGACATGGTTGACGCGGCTAGAAATACGGCATGAGACTTGGGTAAACAACCGAATAATTATCGAAGTAATTATCTGACCCAAGAATGGATCAGAAGGTTCGTTCCTATAGCCTCATTCTATTCTATTCTGTGCAGTAAACAACCTGACAGCTCGACGCCTTTATTTTCACGCAACACGAATCACTTCATCATTATTTGAACTAGTTCTGCACTTCTAACAATAATCATTATTATTGGTTTAAATATTTTTTGACTCGATATGAAGAAAAAACGGCTAACTTTTCTATCTGGTGTTATGCTGAAAACAGTTGAAGAACCAACTCTGTATAATACACATAAGCTTTTAGGAGAGATATGACTATCAATTGTTTCAACAGTTCAACTTTGTTTCTACAGCGAGTGTGCGGTGAACGCGCTTTACTATACAAGAAACACTTTGTATTCACTGGAACTAAATCCGAGGTTTAAAAGTGATCTGGTTGGAAGATAAATGTAGATCAAACAGGAAAACCTGGCTTGTTTATAATCGATACCAGTGTTTTGAGGCAACAAATGGCACCACTGAATCGTAGCAGCGACGCAGAAAATTAAAAATTATGCGGAGCAAAATTAGTGCCAGAAAATTTTAAATTATTCTAGTATAAATTTGTGCTGGAGACTGATTGGGCTAGATTACTGTTTACTAGATTAATGACTGTCAACGTGTAGTACCAGTAGATCGGTACTTATGTGGCTACTGTGATATTAACACGTAGACAACACGTTAATAGTAACCGCTTGCAGCTAGCACGAGCGAATTGCTTACGCCTCGCCTTAAAAAAGTGAACCCCTTTATGCCTTCAATACGGAATTAGACGCTCCTCGAAAATGGAAAAAACTCAAAATTCAATAACAGCACGTTCTTGTACACACGGCGTACAATAATAACGATCTCAACTCAACTTGCAACCAGGGAAACTAAACGCAAAGCTAACATAACGACACCCATATCTCGACAGAGCACAGCCTTTAGTGACCAATTGTAAACTAGTACAAGTAAATAGCAAAAATGAAACATCTAAGGAAAATAACGATGAACCCAGTTCAGGTGAACAAGTTGAAAACGAAAATTCCCACCAAAACATTGGACACTTAACGATACTAGTAGGCAACGTACAAAGTACCCTGCAAAAAATGCACGAAATGCAAGCCATTGCATCAACCTTATCGCGCGATACCACAGCCGTAAATGAAACGTGGTTAGATGTAAATGGCAGAATTCTCCCAACGGAAATCTCTTTGAAAGGATACGTCTATCACAGTGTCGACAAGCCCTCGCACAGTAACAGGAGTGGCTCCATTATGTAAATAAACCACAATTTAAAACAAAACGAGTAACTGAAAAAATAGAAATACCACATGTCACTATCCACCGGCAGTAAAGAAAAACATCAAATTGTACTCAGTGATGGGAGCTAAATACATTAAATGTATTTAAATACAAAATTCATCGTTCAAATGCATATAAATACTAAATACTTAATACATTTTTCATACATATATGAATACTAAATACTAAATACGTGAAATGTATTTAAATACTTTAGAAAATACTTTTCTCTCATAACTAAATTTACATAATGAAAGTCAAGATACTCGTAGATTGAGTGTACTTAATGGACATTGAGATATAATTCATTCAGAATCATAAATTTAGTGACCCTTTAAAGTGTGCGTGCGGTGTACTGTCGTACGAGAAACTAGTTTCACGATAATTGAAACACGACTAGAATTTCAAGCAGCAGGACTAACCATTATTATTGTCTAAAAAATTGGCTCAACCCCTGCAGCTTATAAATCACATGGAAAAAAAGACTGAAAAAGGGTAGAAAGGATCATTTTACTCTCAATTACTTTTTCATTTGATTTTGGAAACAAACATCATTTCAATTCTGTAACATCCTGTCTATATACTGTCCTGCATTATTTTCATTTATAGCTGCTGTATGACGCTGAGACAAAGAATTTGATCGAATACAGTATATATATATATATATATATATATATATATATATATATATATATATATATATATATATATATATATATATATATGAGATGTATTGCATGAAAAGCCCTCTGGGGGTATGATCAAGGGAGTTGTCTTTCACATATTTTTGGGACTTAGCATTTTTCGAGGGATAGATAGGATATCCTAGCTGCACCCAACGAGACACGCTGATCCTGTCTGTCCTCGTCAGCGTGCATTAGGAATTTGTTATTCCTCGACGGGACTTTTATCGAGCTACCCACCTCTGAGCAGTGATAGGCACTAAATACAATAAATGTATCTAAATACTAAATCCATCGTTCAAATGTATTTATATACTAGATACTAAATACATTTTTTAAATGTATATAAATACTAAATACAAAATACACGGATTGTATTTAAATACTTTAGTAAATACTTTTCTCCTAAAACTAGATTAACATATTGAAAAATCAAGATACTCGTAGACTGAGTGTAATTAATAGACGTTAAGATATGTATGATTCATTAAGAGTTATTGTGTTACTTGGCGCCACTTTAAAGTGTACGTCACAGTACAGTGTCTTTACTGTATTGTGGTGTACGTGCGCTGGACTGTGGTACAAGGAACTAGCTTCACTATGATTGAAACGCGACTAGAATTTAAAGCAGCAGGGCTGACAATTATTATTGTTTAAACAGCTGACTCGACCCCTGCGACTTATAAATCAAATAGAAAAAAGATTAAAAAAGGAAAAAAGGTATCATTTAGTCTCAATTACAATTTTTTATTTAATTTTAAAAACAAATAGCAATACAGTTTCGTAACATCTTGCTTATACTCTATACTGTCCTACATTATTTCCATAAACAGCTGATGTACGCCGATGCTCGAATTTTTTTTATCATATACAGTATATTTATGTAGAGTAAGGAACATGAAATAGAACTTTTCGAGGCCATGTTAACAATAGCTAACGTGTACGACTAGTTACTAATAGTATCAAAGCAGTTGCAGCACCCCTCACAACAATTCATCCTGAACTGCTTGTCAGGGTTGCCAGAAGCAGGGCTCGCACTCAAAATTTTCAGATAAACCTAGATTGAACGTGAAAAAAAACAGATTTGTTGAAAAAACCTAGAAGTCTTATTTTAATAAGAAAATAATAAAAGTTAACTTACATGAGTTAAAATGATGATGTTAATGCTGATTTTATTCTTGTTCCTTCTACCAATTCTCTTCTGCAGCGCAAATATCGACATTAAGATGACTTTTCTGTTGTGCAAGGCGCTTTTCATTACGCTGGGTGACATACTCCGTTGATGAAATCTCATACTAATTCCGGTTTAGGTTTCCAATCGTGACAGGTTTTTTTACTCCTTGACAATGCTTATTTTGCCAACAACCTATCCCTAACAGTGTCTGTTTTCAGCGAGTTTGTTTGTTTTGTTTTGACATGATTTACAAGTGAAAATATTCTTTCTACTGATGCGGATGAGTGTGGCAGAACAGTTTGGTTGGTCATGAAATCAGAAAGTATTCCGAATTTTGAGTTGTCTAATCCGTCCTTGATCTTATGCAGAGTACCAGAAATCAGGAATAGATTTATCCGATACCAACATGTCTTTGAATTGTCGATATAGCCTCCATTTGTTTTTCATGGTAAGTAATTTCTTCTTGCATGAGATAAGATGCTTTTCTTGCTTGCATTTTAACCCCTTTAGCAATATTGCGGTAATGAAAGGCTTCTTACACACTTGTATCAAATGATCAGTGTGAGCAAATGACATATGATGCTGCTCGGCAATGAAAGCAGAGATCATCAGTTCTGCCTTTGCCACCTCCTTGTTTTCTGTAAGCTTCGGTTTATTGACAAATGTATCTAACTTCGTTGTTGATTTCGCACATTTGTTATTCTCGTGTATAGCAGTTTTACTATGCGATAACAACATTGACTTATATTCGTTTTTATTTTTGTATCACAGCGTGTGCAGTAACTACAACCCTTTTCACTTGGATCTTCTTTAAGCCACTCTTTCCAAATCTCGTCCTTTAACCATTGTTTTTTGAAAGATTGCTTCTATCACTTTTTAGATATATTTTTTTGGAGCGCTAGCCATTTTGAATACGAGTGTGGCTGAAATATGAAAATTAAATATCTATAATAAATTACTAGACATTCACTTTTGAAGAATGCACAATCAGTTTTACGATCAAAATGCGCGTCACGTCACTGCAACGAGCCAAGCAACACAAGCTCACACAAACCGGGAGAGCAAGTTCGTAAGATACTCGTTCGTTACTTGTTTTTACGGGCAAGAAACAGGTTGAACACATTCTACCCCATCCGATAAGCGTAGTTTTGTATCTGATATGCTTTGGCATACGGTGTATCATACGGTGAACATATGATAGAAACAAATATTCTTAACTTCATTATTCAATTTATTCCAGTTAATGATGAATTTACTGTCTGGAAATGCATGTCTACACATGGAAACCTTGCCCGCTGATGACCTACCTTAATCTTAAGACCATTGGTTCAGAGTGGTCTGACGACGTAAGATTAGCTCCATAGAGTTTCAAACTGCGCACGCGATCTTCGTTTTAGCCATGCCTAGCAAGATCAGGGATATTCAGCATCTTCGCTATATGTGAACATATGCCTATATAATAGCTACTTAGCGCTCCGGCACGTCACCGCCCTCGCACCCCACCTTGGAACGTCCCCTACTTGGTCGTTGACATAAAGGGCCAAGTCCAACCAGCTACACTGTCGTTTGATATCTCGGTGTTATACATACTGTAAGGAGGCGCCACGCCAACAATCCCTTTTTATTTACTACGACGTTTACGGGATTTGAACCCTCGTACCTACCACCATAGGGTAGGAGTGTTAACCACTGCACTATGAGTTAATGAGAGCTGAATTTACTGCCTGACTTAAAAAAAACAGATTTAGCGATATTTCAAAAATTAAACCTAGCAACCCAGGAGGGGTCGAAAAAACCCGGATCTGTGTGGAAAAACCCATGAGTGGGAGCCCTTGCCAGAAAGTTTTCGTGAATGGTAACAAATTCCCATCTCAAAAGGTAACAAATTGGATCAAAAAGTAACAGTATCTAAAAATCTTCAAATGAATATTTTAATATTAAAGGAAGTGTTTACTAACCTTTCAAAAAGTAGCTCCTTCTTCAGCACTGCTGTATAAGTCCTCTTGCGTCATTAATCTGAGTAATTCTTGAGAGGGCTGCCATTTCATGCAGTTAGTGTCATTAAGTAAACTTTTAGAGTATAGAAGCTCGTTTAAAGTTTCTATTTTCAACGAAGACCTGTTTTTGCGTTTATTATTATTTAAAAGTGAAAATATTCTTTTCGGCACAAGCTGAGGAATGAGGCAACGCAAGTAGGCTCATCATTAACTTTGATAATAGGGGATATCGAAGTACGGGCGAAGTACGGGAACACAAAGTATTCGACAATCACTGAAGTCGAATAGTAGTCGGTCATGAACAAACACACAAGCCTTTCTTGCGATCTTGAAATAATCAAGTTCTTATACTGCTTTTGCAGGTTACGTTCAGGTTTGAAAACATCAAATGAAGTAATCTTATCCTTCTGAAGAAAATACCTCAGTTGTTGGTCTTCAACTTTCGCTGGGCGCGGTGCAGATTTTGGAGATGGCAGACATGAAGAAGCAACATTGAAGATACGGTGCGGCGCCTGTTCTCCTTATCGTAATTACCCTGACAGTTCATAACCCCTCACTTGTTCGGCATTTTTAATACATATAATTAGCAATAAACTTTGTAAACAAACAGTATCTACTTAGAAACGCAGCCATGTGCCTCGAAACAAACAACAATGTCCGATTTAAACCGAGTGACAGACTACGACAATGTTCGCAATGTGACAGATGGGTTTTAACTAAGTTCAGTGAACTGGCCTCCGCTACCGCAGTCAGCTACATGGCGGTGTACGTCCTGGTTATAGTAGTCCTTGATCTATGTACATAAATTTTAATAGTAGATAATTTATACAAAGTAGATTTCATTTTATGATTGTTTCGGAAAATGGAAATGAGCTTTTTGACAAAACTTTTTCGTTCATAGAAAATGCTGTAGAATTTTATACTTCCTAAGTAAAAAACCGATGTTGAGGCTATTTGAAGATCATTATTGAAAAGATATCACAGTTTAAATTTAGCATTAGTTACTCACGTGAAATAATACAGAAAAACATCAAAGAAGACATAATAAAAGAAGTATCGACGTTTACAATGTTAATGCATGTTGTTGCTCTTATAAATTGAGTGTATATATAGTGAATAATTCAATGGAGTCGATGACCATATAAGGCAAAGCATTGACTTCATTTCTCAATCAAGAAGTGAGGCGATACTGTAACAGCAGAATCTTTTTACCAAGACTTTGATCGCATCAATGAAAAGTTGAAGAAGAAGTATCCAAGACTGTAAATAGAGATGAACCAATTTTGTTTCACGATAATGCACGACTCCACACCTCTCGAGCCCACGGTCGACAAGCTGCAAAGTCTGAATTATAAAATTTAAACCAACTCAGAAAACCTTGCTATTTAAGTAAAGAAAAAACAGAAAAATGTAAGTACGTAGATCTCGATCGTTTGTTCATCAAATTCAATAAATTGATGGTATAAAGTAATTTTTTTCTCACTTAGATGAACATGCTTCAAATGTTTCTCATAGATAGAAGCAAAAAAATTTAAGAATGTATAATTTAAGAAGTATTTTGTTTCTTCAAAGTAAAAATAATCAACTATTCATAGTGTGTACTTCACCTATTCAATAAATAGGTATGTAGTTTGAACCAAATTTTACCAAGTTTGAAATGCCTAACGTATTGCTCCAGGTTAACATTGCACTGAGCCTTTGAACTGGAATTATAGATCAGAATGGTTTGTGGAAACGTAAAATGAGTGAAATAAATAAGAAAAAACAAAGGCAAACTAACCACCAAGTGTGCATCGCAAAAACACTTAAAGATGTTCAGACACGCCTCTCGATCCATAGAGTGACAAAAATTGTTCATTCCTACGAATAAGGCTGACTTCATCCGAACGATAAGGTATCTACCTAGATAACTGTTCGTGTCCAAGGCTTCGTTATACGCGCATATAAGCGCCCGTACAGTCGCACAGTGTTTCATATCGTGCATTGATCCGTCGCAAAGAAATACTAAAGAAGAGAGACTTGCACTGTTTTCGTATTATTTATCTACTTGAAGATAATATGTAGATCACGGCCTAAACTATCACCATTTTGAAGAACCGTGGACTAAAGCTCTCTGCTGTGCAAATTAGAAAATGTGATCTCTTAGCTCCGAGGAAACCATCTGTAAGTTTTGAAATCTCACAAGAGATGGCACTGATGCCTAGTTGTTGTATTGTATTTACAGAAGCAACACTACTCTTTCATATATTTGACATCTCTAAAAAGGAGTGCTGAAATCTGAAACATATTTTTCAATTTCCTGCTTCTCATAAGCTATCTGATGATTACATAAGGGCGTCAGGCTGAAAATTGTATGATGACTATAGTAACATCTTCGTGAAAAACATTCGTCCGATCGATCGTAATCGAGCACGTATACGAGTCTCGCTCGCGTTAGCATTCATGTCTGCTGGACAGAGGTATGATTCATGTCTATTCTCGCAACAATGGTTGAATTATGCACAGCTTGTGCTTGCGATGCGTACAACCTAGCTAATTCTTCTCTTTGTACTCGTTTTTTTCTTGTAGCTACTTAAGGGACCAGGCAGACTATTTCCTCATCACCAAGCTCATCTAGCGTCTCTAGAGTTTCTAACTCAAGTTAAAATACTATAAAGTAGTAACAGTCTCTGAGAGCAACATCACTAGTCTTACAATGTTAGCATTAAGAATTGAAAACCCGATAACATTACATGACAATTCATACAGAGTATTCTATATCGGAAATAAAGTTTATTTGCTTGTTTTTTTGTGGCGATTATTAGACCTCGAAGTAACCGAAATAATGTGAATGAATAAAGCTCAGTTTTCAAGAAAGAAGCCATACAATTAAATTTAAGATGTATCTATGAAATGTACATTAAACCATAAGGATCAAGAGGAAGCACAAGTGAGCATTATTGCAATAAACTATCACGGTAGTTGATCGCATAATGTTACCAGGGCATCAGCTTTCTATATTTTTCAGATATTTTCGTTATTCTTTCGTTGTCAGTTCTTCGGGATCGCTGATACTTTTGGTTTCAAACTAGCGATAATTGATAATTTCAGCTTTTGATTTTAGTGTAGACCAGGGGAGAGCTGCGCAGGATTTGGATGCAGAAATAGGTAAGTTTGGGCTGGTAACTGGAAGTATACTGAAGCGAGGGTGAAACCCACAGTACAGTAAAGACTAGTAGGAGCGTTTGCGATGTTGACGTCATGGAATTATGTGAGGGGTGAGGGGTGAGGGGGGTCTCAGTGACGTACATGCAAGTCAACCAATCATGGCGCTCAAGTCAGGCCAACAGTCACTTTGTCAAATTTATACTGATTTCAAAGCAATAAGAACAATGGGAAACATCTTGAAACAATTGTCTAATGTTGGTCGATGGATTTGCTACTACATAAATACATATAATTTAGATAAGAATTACGATATGTAATAGAGTGCAACGATAGAATTAAACAAACAATGCACATGAGCATAAAAAATTAATAAGAATATCTTATTTTTCTTTTCAATTTTCTTGTAGCTCCACTTCCAACATGGAAATTCTGGTTTCATCCTCACAATGTTACTATTGAATAGGATACTCTGGGATGCTCTGAGTGCACTCAGTTCATACATGATAGAAGATACAAAAAACTTCATCAGTCTTGATATTTGCTATGAGAATACGAAAAATTTAAGCCAAAAATTTATAATTTTCACATTACAGAGATGTGGATAATTTTCCGGATCGAGTAACGCAGAAAGGAGTTTTAGTTCATCAAGTTAAATTCTGTGTCACATTTCATTTATTTTTCTTTCAAACTACGTAAAAAAAGTAGTATATATTCGTTCTATTAATGTTATTATTAAGTGAGGTTAATGAATACGATATTACACGGGCTTGTTAATTTTGACACTGAACCTCTGAGGCTCACTTCGTCGTTTTAGGGTTAAAATGGTTTGAACGTTCTCAAATAGTAGATTTCTCGTGGCTGAGGGGTTTAAGGTCAGTGTGTAGGGGATGGAATACCGTAGCAGGGTAGGTTCGAGTCTATCCTTCACTATTTCTTTTGTCATTCCTCGGCATTTGGCGTCCGCCTGCCAAAAAATTTACCAATCAGCGCCTGGCGGGATTGCAACGTCACTGCCTGAAAATTGTGATGTTGGTATGTCGGAGGGGCGGTCATTGCCATTCTCCGCATGCGCTATTACTATTTTTTACTGTACTGGGGTGAGGCTGCCGGTTTTCACGTTTTCTCGCCAGGGCTACCACTGATGGGGGAATTCCCCCAGATTGGGGAGAAATGCTTGTAGTCTGGGGGAATGAGGGAAACGCTCGTAAAATCAATGGATTTGGGGGAATTTTGTCAGGAATTATTTCCAATGCAAAAATTGTTTAACTTGAATAATTTTGAATTAGAAGTAGACGTATGTTCGTTCGAATGTAGATGTCGTGATACAGAACAGGAAACGCCTTCTTAACAACGAAAAAGAGGTGATTTAATGATGTTTGAACTAGGATCAAACTTTTCAGACTTCCAAAGAGATTCACGTCGACAGAAACAGTTTCATGCTGGCCGCTCATACTCCGTGCCGGCTGCCAGTGACCGCGTGACTAAGTGTTTCTCACTTAGTTTAACAAAGCAAATACCATGTAGTTACCATTTCCATCATTAACTGACACTCTGCGTTAGGAATGTGGAAATTATTCTTATATATTAATTTATGGATTTAGACATTTTTTCGCGTGTTGTCTTATGCAAAGGTAAAAATTAGTAGAAATCTTTCACAAAACACAGCATACGATGTACTTCAGCAAACCTTCAACAAATCAGACAGAAAATAGGAGGTTTTCAGTATAATTTCTCATATAATGCCAATTGACGTAATTAATACCCAGAGGTAGTAGAAACTTTGTTTTCGGATATTTTGCCCATCATTCAATGACAATGTGTAAAATCTGGTATATCTTGCAGTGAATTCATGCAAACCATAAATGTGACACTGGAAATCCATGTTAGTGCGTTGTATCGAATATAGCTGAATTAAAAACATCCAATGAAGATTTATTCTGCGCATAGAACAGCACTTCGAACCGGAGTAGGCTAAGTTTTTCAAATTAGTAGAAATCTTTGACAAAACACGGCATACGATGTACTTCAGCATACCTACAACAAATCAAACAGAAAATAAAGGATTTTCAGTATAGGTTCTCATTTAATGCGAATTGAAGTTATTAATAGCCAGAGGTAGCATAAACTTTGTTTTCGGCTATATTGCACATCATTCAATGACAATGTATAAAATCTCGTATATTTTGCAGTAAATTCATGCACACCATGAATCTGACACTGGAAATACATGTTAGTGTATTGTATCAACTATATCACAAAAAAAACATCTAATTAACATTTACTATGCGCATAAAACAGCGATTCGAACGTGAGTATTCTCAATTTTTCAAATTAGCAGAAATCTTTCACATAACACAGCAGACGATGTACCTCTGCATACCATCAACAAATCAGACAGAAAATAGAGGATTTTCGATACAGGTTCTCATATAATCATATAATGCCAATTGAAGTTGTTAATAGCCAGAGGTAGCATTAACTTTCTTTTCGGCTATTTTGCACATCATTCAATGACAGTGTGTAAAATATTGTATATTTTGTAGTGAGTTCATACAAACCGTGAATTTGACACTGGAAATCCATATAAGAAAGTAGTATCGAGTATAACTGATTAAAAACATCCAATTCAGATTTATTCTGCGCATAGAACAGCGATTCGTACATGAATAGGCTCAATTTTTCAAATTAGCAAGAATCTTTCAGAAAACAAGGCATACGTGTACTTCTGCATGTCTTCAACAAATCAGACAGAAAATATAGGATTTTCAATATAGGTTCTCATATAATGCCAATTGAAGTTGTTGAAAGCAAGAGGTAGCATAAACTTTGTTTATGGCTATATTGCACATCATTCAATGACAATGTATAAAATCTTGTATATTTTGCATTGCATTCATGCAAACCATGAATCTCACACTGGAAATCAATGTATATCTGAATAGAAAACATCGAATTAAGATTTATTCTGCGCTTAAAAAAGCGTTTCGAACCTGACTGGGCTCAGTTTTTCTAATTAGTAGAAATCTTTCACAAAACACGGCATACGATGTACTTCAGCATACCTTCAACATTTGAGACAGAAAAAAGAGTATTTTCAGTATAGGTTTTCATATAATGTCGAATGAAGTTATTAATAGCCAGAGGTAGCATAAACTCTGTTTTTGGCTATTTTGCACATTATTGAATGGAAATGTGTAAAATCTCGTATATTTTGCAGAAAATTCATGCAAACCATGAGTCTGACACTGAAAATCCATGTTAGTGTTTTATATCGAGTATATCTGGTTAAAAAACATCGAATTAATATTTATTCAGCGCTTAGAACAGCAATTCGTACGTGAGTAGGTTCAATTTTTCAAATTAGCAGAAATCTTTCAGAAAACAAGGCATACGTGTACTTCTGCATGCCTTCAACCAATCAGACAGAAAATAGAGGATTTTAAATATAGGTTCTCATATAATGCCAATTGAAGTTGTAAAAAGTGAGAGGTAGCATAAACTTTGTTTTTGGCTATATTGCACATCATTCAATGACAATGTATAAAATCTTATATATTTTGCAGTGCATTCATGCAAACCATGACTCTGACACTGTAAATCAATGTTAGTGTGTTGTTTCGAGTATATCTGAATAGAAAACATCAAATTAAGATTTATTCTAGGCATAGAACAGCGATTCGAACCTGAGTGGGTTCAGTTTTTCTAATTAGTAGTAATCTTTCACAAAACACCGCATACGATGTACTTCAGCATACCTTCAAAAAATGAGACAGAAAATAGAGTATTTTCAGTATAGATTTTCATATAATGCAAATTGAAGCTATTAATAGCCAGAGGTAGCATAAACTTTGTCTTCGGCTATATTGCACATAATTCAATGACAATGTGTCCAATCTCGTATATCTTGCCATAAATTCATGCAAACCATGAGTCTGTCACTGGAAATCCATGTTAGTGTTTTATATCGAGTATATCTAATTAAAAAACATCGAATTAAGATTTATTCAGCGCTTAGAACAGCGATTCGAACCTGAGTGGGCTCAGTTTTTCTAATTAGTAANAAAATCTTTCACATAACATGGCATACAATGTACTTCAGCATACCTTCAACAAATCAAACAGAATATAAAGGGTTCTCATTTAATGCGAATTGAAGTTATTAATAGCCAGAGGCACCATAAACTTTGTTTTCGGCTATATTGCACATGATTCAATGACAATGTGTGAAATCTCGTATTTCTTTCCGTGAATTCATGCAAACCATGAATGAGATACTGGAAATCGATATTAGTGTATTGTATTAAGTATAGCTGATTAAAAAACATCGAACTGAGATTTATTCAGCGCATAGATGAGCGATTCGAACCTGAGTAGGCTCAGTTTTTCCAACTAGTAGAAATCTTTCACAAAACCCGGCATACGATGTACTTCAACAAGCCTTCAACAAATCAGACAGAAAAAATAGGATTTTCAGTATAGGTTTTCATATAATGCCAATTGAAGTTATTAATAGCCAGAGATAGCATAAACTCTGTTTTCGGCTATTTTGCACATCATTGAACGACAATATATAAAATCTCATACATTTTGCAGTAAATTCAGGCAAGCCATAAGTCTGACACTAGAAATCCATGTTAGCGTGTTATATCGAGTATATCTGATTAAAAAACATCGAATTAAGATTTATTCAGCGCTTAGAACAGCAATTCGTACGTGAGTAGGTTCAATTTTTCAAATTAGCAGAAATCTTTCAGAAAACAAGGCATACGTGTACTTCTGCATGCCTTCAACCAATCAGACAGAAAATAGAGGATTTTCAATATAGGTTCTCATATAATACCAATTGAAGTTGTTAAAAGTGAGAGGTAGCATAAACTTTGTTTTTGGTTATATTGCACATCATTCATTGACAATGTATAAAATCTTGTATGTTTTGCAGTGCATTCATGCAAACCATGAATCTGACACTGGAAATCAATGTTAGTGTGTTGTTTCGAGTATATCTGAATTGAAAACATCGAATTAAGATTTATTCTGCGCATAGAACAGCGATTCGAACCTGAGTGGGCTCAGTTTTTCTAATTAGTAGAAATCTTTCACAAAACACGGCATACGATGTACTTCAACAAACTTTCAACAATTCAGACAGAAAATAGAGGATTTTCAGTATAGATTTTCATATAGTGCTAATTGAAGTTGTTAATAACCAGAGATAGCATAAACTCTATGTTCGGCTATTTTGCACATCATTGAATGACAATGTGTAAAATCTCGTACATTTTGCAGTAAATTCATGCAAACCATGAGTCTGACACTGGAAATCCATGTTAGTGTTTTATATCGAGTATATCTGATTAAAAACATCGAATTAGGATTTATTCAGCGCATAGAACATCGATTCGTATGTGAGCAGGCTCAATTTTTCATATTAGTAAAAATCTTTCAGAAAACAAGGCATACGATGTACCTCTGTATACATACCACAAATAGAATAGAATAGAACAGAATAGAATAAGGCAATAGGAACGAGCCGTTTGGCCCATTTTTGGTTCAATACCGAAGTCCCATGCCGTCTAAAGTAAATCCATCAGTCATGCACGTACACCTTAAACACGAAAGTCAATTTAGTCATGTGCACACATATCACTCACGCACAGGCGTTTATGTCACGAGCATTTATCTCAATCATACATTAGCTTTAAGGAGTTAGGGACATAGAGTTAGTAGGATGTAATACTGAGGGGTTCGTAATCTAAAATTTATGGAGATGATTTTTGAATATGTTCACAGTGCAGCCTGAAACTATGTTTTCTGGTAGCTGGTTCCAAGTTGCGGTAATTTTAACGGGAAAAAAGTTCATAGCTTGAGATGTCTTGAAGTTTCTCAGTAATAGTTTTTGACCGTTATTTCTGGTTCTTACGTTACCGTCTCTTTCGAAAAGCCTTTCCAGGGTAACATTGTTAAGGCCATTGAGATATTTAAAGGTCTCAATAAGTTGTCCTCGCAGTCTTCTTTGTTCTAGGGATATAAGTTCAAGGCGTTGAAGACGTCTTTGTAGCTGAGATTACGGAGTTCTGGAATCATCTTCCTTGCTTTCCGTTGTATTTTTTCCATTTTATTAATATCTCTTCGTAAGGTAGGAGACCAGAGTTGCACTGCATATTCTAAATGAGGCCGGACTAGCGCTTTATAGAGCGGTATTATTATGTTCTTTGACTTGTATTCAAAGTTTCGTGCAATGAAATCAAGAATCCTGCTCTCATTTTTGACGCTTTTTTCCACTTGTTTGTCATGTTTGAGATTTTCAGTGACAATGACACCTAGATCTCTTTGTTGCTGTACTGTTTCAATAGGTATGTTATACATCGTGTGTTGGAAATGCCGGTTATTTGCACCAACGTGCATTACTGAA
>VCRD01001936.1:0-37263 GCA_006783055.1 Trinorchestia longiramus
TCTTTCTCTCTCTCTCTCTCTTTCATTTTCTCTTTCTCTCTCTTTCATTTTCTCTTTCTCTTTCATTTTCTCTCTTTCGTTTTCTCTCTCTCTTTCGTTTTCTCTCTTTCTCTTTTGTTTTCTCTCTCTCTCTCTCTCTTTCTCTTTTGTTTTCTCTCTCTCTTTCGTTTTCTCTTTCATTCTCTCTCTCTTTCTCTTTCGTTTTCTCTTTCTCTCTCTCTCTCTCTTTCGTTTTCTCTTTCATTTTCTCTTTCTCTCTTTCGTTTTCTCTCTTTCATTTTCTCTTTCTCTTTCGTTTTCTCTTTCTCTCTTTCGTTTTCTCTTTCATTTTCTCTCTCTCTTTCGTTTTCTCTTTCTCTCTTTCATTTTCTCTTTCGTTTTCTCTTTCTCTCTTTCGTTTTCTCTTTCATTTTCTCTCTCTCTTTCGTTTTCTCTTTCTCTCTCTCTTTCATTTTCTCTTTCTCTCTCTTTCATTTTCTCTTTCTCTCTCTTTCATTTTCTCTTTCTCTCTCTTTCGTTTTCTCTCTCTCTCTCTCTCTTTCGTTTTCTCTCTCTTTCTCTGTCATTTTCTGTTTCTCTTTCGTTTTGTCTCTTTCTCTTTCGTTTTTTCTCTTTCGTTTTCTCTCTCTTTCTCTTTCGTTTTCTCTCTCTTTCTCTTTCGTTTTCTCTCTCTTTCTCTTTCGTTTTCTCTCTCTTTCTCTTTCGTTTTCTCTCTCTTTCTCTTTCGTTTTCTCTCTCTTTCTCTTTCGTTTTCTCTCTCTCTTTCGTTTTCTCTCTTTCATTTTCTCTCTTTCATTTTCTCTTTCTCTGTCGTTCTCATTCTCTTCTTCTCAATCTCGTGAAGTACCACATAACTGGGGACACAAAATGGTTGATTATGCAATGAAATTTCATGACATGTATACTACTTTTAACCCAAAACAAGCAGAGTCGGCAAGATTTAAAACAAAAACTGTGCACTTCATGTAGTCGAGGTGTTGTTCACAGCAAAATTGGGTTAGTATTCAGCAGTTCAAAATGAAAGTTATATTTTCGTTGGAATATAGTTATAAACTGAAAATCACGGTACCTCAATCAAATTATTTACCTAATAATTTAGGGGAGAAGTATTAACAATTACGTTATCATAAAAGAAAATCAAGAGAGTACCTTTTAGACGAACTAACCTTGAAAGGAGTTGAGCTCATAAATACGCTGTAAAACGAAGCTGATAAAATATTTAAAATAATATGGCCATTTCTTTTAAATTAATACAGATACAATTTTACTACAATTTAGAGTACTTTTTTAGAACCTTACTACTCATTAAATTTGATACACTAATCCAGGATGCATATATTATTAAATACCATGAGCACCACAAAAGTATTATAGGATATGAATTTTTTATCATTACCAATGTCTACCTATGAATTTACGGTCACATTGCTCCTCACTACAAAGATTTTTTTTTAGCAAAGTTAAAACATGAACTTTCTCAATATAGGAGATGAAAGTGACATTTCAAACTATTATAGATAAATAATAAATTGTATGTCATAATCTTACAGAAATCTTGATTAAATCCGATGTGTTCCCACTGTACATATTGCAATAGGTGTTAGAAGTTGATTAGTAACGATCGTAAAGTATGCACTCAAATGACAACATTCTTTAGTTTGTGAGAGAGTAATAAGACCGACCTAACATAGATCCGGCAATATTCTTTCATGAGAGGATGCTCTTAATTTATTCCTCACTACGCCAAAATAGTGACTTGAGTACGTCATTGACTGTCACGGTGGTAAAATCGTTTTCGTTGCCTCTACTTACGCCTTGAAAATATTACTTAACCCTTGGCGTTGATGATGGCAACAAAGTCAGGCTTGAGCGAGGCCCCGCCCACCAAGAAGCCGTCGATGTCTGGCTGCGAGGCAAGCTCCTTGCAGGTGCCCGCTGTCACGCTGCCTCCGTAGATGATGCGTGTCGTATTGGCGACTTCTTCACTCACGTTCTCACGCAGCCACTGACGCAGCTGAGCGTGCACTTCCTGAGCTTGCTCCGGGGTTGCCGTCTTGCCTGCAATAACGTTCAGTGTCAACAAAAATGTTCCATTTTCTATTCTCACAAGTACAAAGATATTGTAAAGATTTATTGTTTTATTGCTTTGTTTATTGTTAATGCTATTATTTTATTGTTAAACTATGAAACTCAGTCTATCTACAAATATTTTTTGCTACCGAATCTATACTTTTATTGGTAAAAAGTGCGCTCAGAAATGTTGCGTTTCTGATTGTTTTAAACGGAAATAGATGATCTAACGTGTTTAATAATGCACTTCTTATCACTTTCTGCGCAAATCAAAAAATATTTTTCAAAAAATTGCGAAAGAAACGTAAGGATATAGCTTTGTTTTTTACTAATGGGTAAAGACTGCGCGAAACTCTATATGCATATATTCGCGCGTAAATTACGAAAAACGCAACAGTTTTTGCACTACTTTTCTTAGTTTCCAGAAAAAATTTTCTCCTTTCATTTTCTCAGAAAGGTATCAGAAGTGCATTAGGAAACATGTTAGATCATAGATATCCGTTTAAAACAAGAAATGCAATATCTTTTAGTTTACCACGCCGTACTTTATACCAACCAAAGTTTGAGATTCCCTAGCAAAAAGACAGTGTTGTAAAAATGACGAGTTTTTCGTGATTTATGCACGAGTATATGCATACAGAGTTTCGTCCAATTTTACTTTTTTTATGAAAACAAAAACAGACCTACATCCCTAGGTTTTTCTTCGCAAATTTATAAAAAAATAGTTTTATTTGCACGGAAAGTGATCAGAAGTGCATTAGGAAACACGTTAGATCATAGATTTGCATTTAAAACAACCAGAAATGCAACATTTTTCAGTTTACCACACCGTACTTTTTACCAACCAAAGTTCAATCAGAAATGTTTCATTTCTGATTCGCTAGCGAAAAATCCAAAACGGTTGTGCAAAAACTGATGCGTTTTTTGTGATTTACGCACAAATACATGGATACAGAGTTTCGTCCAATTTTAATTTTTATAACCCTTGCGTTTTTTTCGCAAATTTATAAAAAAAATTATTGTCTTATTTGCACGGAAAGTGATCAGAAGTGCATTAACAAACACGTTAGATCCTAGATTTCCATTTGAAACAATCAGAAATGCAACACTGAAATCACGAAAAACGCATCAGTTTTAGCACAACCGTATTTGATTTTTTCTAGCGAATCTAAAACTTGGTAAAAGGTGTGCTCAGGTAAATTATCCCACTATATAATAATACAGTTTGTTGCTTTCTTGGTCCGTCTCTCCGTCACGCTCTTAAGGACTTAGATGGGAGAAAATTCGTCTACTGAATTACAAAATGAGATACCATGAAATTTCATTCCTAAATTACGATGGCAAATATGGTGTCTGGAATATATACTCGAAAGCCGACATACAGCATTGAAGTTTAAGTTCCTATCGTACATAAGCTACTTCTCATTTTTTTTAGCTGAATTTCTCCGTAGCTGTTGAAACTTCGCGCGGAGTAGAGGCCCCTGGTTGGGTCAGTGTAGGTAGTCACGATACGGAACCCAGTGCTGGTTCATTACAATTGTTTGTTCCCTCGGAAGATGGGGGGAAATATTCGTTTGAAAGGTAGCATAGATACAGTCGTCTTTGCTTAATGACTGCATGTTTCTTCTTCAAACTATGCTATTGGACCAGCACCTTCACATCGACTGCCTCATCCAACGGACACGCCATGAGTCTAGAAAAAACGCTTCGTTTTGAAAAGTAGCTCGGTACTATTTGATTTGATATCCCTCTTTTGAGCGTGGTAGATGAATTGCTGTATCTTTGATTGAGCTTTCGATCCTATCGTGCATAAGCTATTTCGGATATTTTTTTGCCAGGAAGTGCAATTAGCTTCGCTTGCCCTTCTGCCTTAGCAATTTGCTGGCAGAAGGCTTTCCTTGTCAAGAAGTCAATTCCCTGCGGCAACTCAAAATAACAAACAGACTATAACTTTTCTCAACGGCAAGATGCTCCTGAACGGCCTAGTATCGTAGAACAAAGATATGTCGTATCATCTACAAGTATGTTTTTGGCTACAAATTGAATCTGAAAAATTCATTAGAACAATGGAAGAAACACTGAAAGAATGGAAACGTAGACTAGCACGCGAAAAGAAAAGAAGGTAAAGACCTCAGCAAAGAACCAATGGTACGGCCAATGTTAGAGCCACGGATCCTAAACTCAAGAAGAGAGCTATCCCTCAAAAAAAATTACCAAGAATGCAAAGCAAGGATGGACCGGGATCGTGTAAAAAATCGTCTAAAGAAACAAACTTCGTCGAAAGAAAGTAGTGAAGAAAAGAAAGACGGATAGTGCAAGAGAAGCTCAAGTATCCGCTGCGATATCACAAAGAAATAGAAGAAAGGAGATTAGAAAGGGAAAGATTTGCGGAAAGAACAGCCACCATGTGGCAAGAAGACTTCAACCAAAGAATTGAACAAGAAAGGTTTCTGGAAAGGACAGCTAACATGTCACAAGAAGACTTCCACGAAAAGAGAAGAATTAAAATTGTTGTTCATTGGCGAGCACCACTGAAGTATTGCCACGGAATTCCTGCCGTCATTTTTTAACGGCTGGGTACACTAGTCTACGTACAGCTACCGCAAAATGACTTAGGACCTACCACGGTTTTGTTGGGTCTTAACGCGTATTGTATTTTCGTTTGTATACTCGCGAAACTTTAGCGACCTTAGAAAAACGAGAAATTCCTAAACAGAAAGAGACGTGTAAACTGTATGAATTCAAATAACAAAAGAGCAATGAGCTTACCAGTGCCGATGGCCCAAACGGGTTCATAGGCGAGCACGACTCTGGACCAGTCGCTGATGTTGGGCTTCATAGCGGCCAGCTGTGCGAACACTACCTCTTGTGTGCGCCCGCTCTCGCGCTCTGCAAGCTGCTCTCCGAAGCATGGGATCACCTGCCACCGCAACAAACACATTCAGACCAAAACATCCCAATGTTTGACGCATTTCATGCCTACACGGTTTACTAGTGACGACAAAGTGAACGCGTCCCGAAGATTTGATTTGATTTCGATTTAGGAATTGAAGATATTTTTGATGCATTTCATCCGTACACAGTTTTTTTAGTAACGACAAAGTGAGCGCGTCACGAAGATTTAATTTTGATTTAGGAATTGAAAATAAGTTCTGATGCAATTAGTTTTCAAATAACTTCACGACACAGATTTTTTATCTCACCCACTACCACTAAGCAACCATATCGTCGACCGCTATTTTATATGGAAAAACCAAGTTATTCTAATAACCATCTATGAATTACATGACTGCAATTATCCCTTATATAGTAAAGCATTAGTTAGTAAGTTACATTTTTTAGTGGCAAAATCATACATATAAACCAATGGCCATAAATTACATTCACTAAACACCTGGGTGGGTGAGACTACACAATTTACGATTTTAATACTGTTGCCGCATAAAGATTTCATGAACAGTTGCTACAAAGAACATATATAGTTTTCGTATAGAAAACCTTTAAAAATGAAGCAAATGAACGGCTATCAAAGCCACTTGAGTAAGATGTCAATGCACAGTTATTTAGTCTAAGAAAATAAGGCAACGGTAAAAATGAGCCCACTTCACTACGAAACTACGCCCATAAGTTTCTTATGAACTCACTTCACTATACCTAACCCTACACTTTGCAATTTAACTCTAAAGTTGTTGCTTGAATCAGCAAAATCGAACGATTAAATTATAATTTTGAAGAACTTTCAAGGGTTTTGACAAGGGCAGAACGTATTAACAGAGTTCGCAAAAACTTAACAATTCAACTTTCCTAAACGGTTAAACAATCGACCAAACAAAAGTACTTTTTCAGAAAAACTTTACTTGCTACAGAGCGACACTAAACCACTGAAAACTAATAGATCAAGAACAGGCAGACTGACGCCTCTCAAAAAGAAAAGCGTACTCAAGTTTGGAAATATCTATTGCACACCGATTACCTTCTCTTCACACCGTAATGCTGGACAAAGACAGAAATTAACATGAAGTTGAATTAAAATATCACAACTAAAAATTTAACGAGTCATGACCAGGCCAATGTACACCAGAACTTCCCTATCATTTGAACATTTAATAAAAAATTATACGAACTCGTGCTTCATCTAAGAATCTACGCAGCCAATGCACCCATCAAGCAGACAAATCAAGCTCTTTAAACCATAACCCCTTAAATTTAGACGAAGGATTTTTGCAATCACCAAAAGGTATTAAAGTAGTGGCAATGAGTGTAAAAAAATGACTTATTTGGAATATCAAATATTCCTGTACAGAATGTCAACGGTTGTGCTACAAACCGGTTTCTTTAATAAAAGAAATGAAGACAAGAAAGAATGTCACACACCTAACTTCAAAGCTAACTGCACAGCACTCCCGCTGTGCAGCAATCCCGCTGCCGACATGGTTGAGGCGGCTAGAAATACGGCATGGGACTTGGGTAAACAACCGAATAATTATCGAAGTAATTATCCGACCCAAGAATGAGCCAGAAGGTTCGTTCCTATAGCCTCATTCTATTCTATTCACTCTCCTGCAACAAACATTTTAGCTTCCCAAGTCAGTACCTTGAGGCAACACAACAGACTCACGAAATGCATCTACTAGGATTGGCCACTTATACCCTAAAATACAGTTTTGGCACAGCAGAACAATCCTAACCTTCAGTCCCTCCGAGAGAGCAAAACCAATTTTCTCGCTGATGAGCTCATCAGACTCGCCGAAGACGTTCCTGCGCTCCGAGTGACCCAGAATTACCCACTCGCATCCAAGGTCTTTGATCATGCCTGGAGAGATCTCCCCAGTGAAGGCTCCCTTTGCTGCCTGTAACAAGAAAACATGCCATACAACCATTCCATAGCTATTTGCCAAAGATAATCTTTTAACAAACATAGAATTAGGTAGTTCACAAAGCAAACTCAAGTTCAGGTCTTGTGGTCTGCAGTTAAAAATTTTAAAGGCAGGTTTTAGTTTATTAGTGGACAACAATGAAGCATAATTTTTGTAATATCTACATGAAAATATCGATTTTTGATTTCAAAATACAGTTGAAAGTTTAAAAACTGTTGTGGCAAAATGAGAATGCAAGCAGAAAATTCAGTAAAACAGGAATGTCTTGCCTTTTCATTAAATACAGCTCAGATGCCTATAAATAAATGTTTAAAATCTCATCTTAGCATCAAATTGACCAGAGAATGAAACTAAAACTCAAAATTTGAAAGTCTAACCTTGTAGCAGTTCTGAGCAGCAATGCCAATGTTAGCAGGCACAGTCTCACGTGAGTAGGCCAGGTAGCACTGCGGGCAGCCCACTACAACCTCTGCAAAAGTATAAAGGCTTTAATGGATATTAATTTAATGTAGCTCAGACAACTCTGGGCCACTTTCTACCATAGGTCTATACACAGATACCATGGTTCAACACAATGAATTGCATTTCCCATGTCTATAAGCTGGATGAAAGACCTATTTCATATATTTCCCCAGAAAAATTGACTAAAAATCATTCTTCTACACTGAATGGCCTACCCCTTCATCACAGAAAGAATTCTTTATATATTTAAAAAAAAAAATTTCAGTCCAATATAATGGCAATGGGATAGCTGACAAAACATTAATGAATTCTAATTTACTAATTTGGATGTACAAAAATTCCTAAATTCAGAAAATAACAGAATTAATTAGCTTCAATCCATTTGGTAGAGTACAGGAAAATCATCTGTGTCCTAGTTTTACACACATGATCACTAAGTTAGCAGTCAAGTAACCTATAAAATTCAAAAGAAAAGTTCATAAACATTCATTAAGTTAGCAGTCAAGTAACCTATAAAATTCAAAAGAATAGTTCATAAACATTCATTTTATCAATGAAATATAACAAATGTAAATGGTCAGGATCTCCTACAGCTAACTTTGGTGGCTAAAAGTAAGAACCTTTGGTCATATTCCAACCAAACTCAGCAGACTTACAGGAAGTGATTATGAGTTTAGAGCAGTGTCATCATTATTACTACATAGTTGTGTTAACATTTTACTCACTGAACATCTTATGTACACTCTCCTAAAGGGAGTGGCTACAGTCAACAAAGTATTTGAATTATTGGTTCTCCTCTAGTTGAAGTATCCAACATCCTTGCATAAATTGCTAGTGTAACCCAAATTCTATGAACATATAGTTATGATTTAGATTGCAATAATCAAATTCTAACTTCACCATCTTAATAATTTTGCACATTAATAAATTGAAACCTCTCAATGAAAGACTGAGTGCAAATCCTTAGACAATAGTTGACAATAAATTGGGCTTGCTTTTTGGATTTTTTCATAATTTTTTCTTAGCCATTATTAGATTACTTATAAATTTTTAGTGATCAACTTTTGATGTGCCATAATTTTGTTATGTGCAGATACCCTCCTCAAGAATGAACTTGGGCTCAACACATTCAAATAGAGCATTTTCAAGGTTCTTTCTTCCACCACATTTATTGTTATTTTCACCTACTAAAAAATGTTATTTATGTTAGAAGAAATTTTTACCTAAAATATAATCTCCTCCGAAAGATATTCTGTACACAGAACAGTCTTCAAAGTAAGGTAGAGTATCAGTGGGTTCCAATTTAGCGAAATTAATTGAGGGCTTTAGCATGAAATGATCTCCAAAACTGGATAATAATGAATCAAGTAATTTATTACAAAAATACATTAATATTAGCATGTGTATTAGAAAATTATTACTTTTAAAGCTGGAGTTGCTATGACTCTCAACAATACAATTAGACTCAAACACTGGTAATTTTATTTCAAATTGATAATAATGGTCAAAAATTTTTAATTTTTCACTAGAATACTGAAACAAAAATGAATTCCACAAGATTTTAGTAATCAATAGAAATGATAAAACTGAGTTAACAAACAACTCAAGTGCCTCTCACTTCAACATAAATATGAATAATTGCTTAAAAAAATTAGTTTGTATAGGATATATAGAGGCAAAAAATATAATCAAGCATTAACCACTTATTAAACACACTAAAAGATTCAAGAAGTTGAGATGATATGTATTGTTACATCAATGTTGTGGCACAATTTATCAGATATTATACTGGATAAAAATAATTTATAACTGGAAACTTTGAGTATTCCAATGTTATACCCAAGAAAAAGGAAACATGAACACATATTTAGTTTTAGAAAGTAATATTCAATTTCACTATATGAATGCAAGTACTTTAATTGATAATTTATGTAGTGTATATGAAGAATATACATGTAAAAAATATGGTTCCAAAATTGAAGAAAGTAAAGCCTCAAGCAAGGTATAATCCATCTTTTCATTAGGAATAGAGACCTTTTAAATCATATATAATAAAGCAACCTGTAATGGAAATAATTACACCAACTCACCTGTTTCTGGGTTGAGGGGACCCTTCTTCAAAAATTCGGCAATTGCACTAATTTCCGCCTTAGTGCCATTCATTTTCCAGTTTCCGCCAACGAATAATTTCCTTTCCCCCATTATGATGGTGTTCTGTCGCTTCCACGATTCTCAACCCTGCACCGACTTGTGCTGTCAAACGAATGGCGTCGAATGCCTCTCGAGCTTCGAGTGCCGATTCCACCCAACACTTCACGGCCAATCACGACCTTTTGACCTTCGATACGCCGGCAAGCTTGAGACTTGTTTTAGGGTAGATTTTAGGGTATTTATGCATTTTAAATTCATTACTTAAGCCTAATTATTTAAAACTAAACAGAGATAAAAAATTACCATACATATATTTATTTAACAGTATTGTGCTAAAATTAAGAACCGTAACGCGTGTGATTAAAGATGACACTATTTTACTACAATCACAGAGCAAAATATTATGGGAATAGCAAATAGATCTTACAAAATGGGTATATAATTAATCTGCTGAAAAATCATTATTATTAAAGCTCACGCAAACAAACTGAATTTATTTGAAAAATATGCCCTATTTTCATGGTAAAAGGGATTTTTACCTTATTATACACGTCAATTAACCAACAAATGCAATTAAACAGGTAGGGTCAGCATGATAGGGAATTGCGAGACGAGGGAATTTTTTTCAAGGACAGAGACAAAGAAGAAGTAGGGTCTGCTTTTTCCAAAATTACAATAGGCCGATTCACGATATCTGTATTAATGGTGCGCAACAAAAAAACAATCTTTATTTCGAATTAAGTACACAGTACATAGACATTTAGCCACATTGGTTTTTCAAATTCTTTCAAATTCTTAAGGTTAACATTCTTAGAGTAAGGGCGATGGTGAGCTCCATGCGATGATCCAGCGATGTGTCCATGGGCGGGGAGTTGAGGGCTTACCGATAAGTGCGAGCTCACGGCGTGAAACGAGAAACAGCTCGTACTCATTGCCGGGTTTCGAACCCGCAGTCTTTCTGCACAAGCAGAGACCCGATACAGAACACGGGCCGCAGACCACTCGACTACGGTGGCAAGTCACTGAAGACTGTCGTTCGTGACGAACTAAAATGTTGTAGACAACAGGAAACACAGAAGCCACTTCCTTTAGACGTATTTCAGTACTAGAAACCTAAGAAACTTCTCACTGTAATTCTCAACGAAGGTACACGACTAAATAAGGCTTCGTCACCACAGCCGCTCGAATGCCGCAACAGTATAGAAAAAAGCTTATACAACGTAGGATTTCAAATAAACTACGTATTTGAAAAACTACATTAGTCACTTTAGCGGCACAAACAGTAGGCAGTCGTACTGGCAAGCAATAACGATAACAATCACGAATAGTAATGGCGTACTGCTGCATACCAGAATTGACCGTGCTGCGTCCAGCTAATGTCCACCCTGTACAGAGAATTTCTTGAAAATGTACAATTAATTAGTGATAGCGTTTTGCCACTAAATCGTCTACTTGGATATTTTCGGTGCATTTTAATGGTAATACATTCTTCGTAGTAGTACTACTACTGAAGCATAGCTGATCATTTCTGAAGTCTCACCATTGGCGCAAAAACGTAAACACAATGACAGAGTACTTTGACAGACACAAAAATATTGCACTGTACTGAGCGTTGGCGTGATCAGAACTCAAGCCATTTCCACGAGAGATACATTAAATGAAGATTTATCATCTGTACACTCAGACCAAAACTCGCTCAGGTGAAGGAAGGCTGTATGCGGATTGAAAAAGATCAAGAGAATCACCCTCTCAAATACAACAAAAATTAAGTATTTTCCGAAATAGTTGTAGAACATGTATAGAAAGTACCACTGCAAATCGATAGATCATTTATTTAATTTAAAATCTGCTGCTAAAACTCTGGTATATGAGCGATTTGAACAATTTAGGAACAAATCGACAATTCAGATAATGTAAAAATGGTGGAAAAGAAGAATAACAATTCGTCTCACTAAATCAGTCACAGAAAACAATAGTTAATATTAATATCATATTAAGGGCACGGGACGTACCTTGATAAATGAGCTTCGACCAACAAAGATCGCTAGAACTGAAGACTAGAACAGCTGTGATTGTGCTAGAGAAGTAGATGGAACAGTGCCAATATTTCTCTTGGAAGATGAAGGAGATTCAACAATTTTCACTCGGTGGAGTCATTGCAGTGAAATCCCGTCATAATTTATTTAAAAGACTAGATCAAAGTAGGTTTTGGCAAGTTGAAGACCCATCTGTCATCACTGACGGGCAGAAGTTGAGGTATAAAAACATGGAAATTATTTCATTGAAACATGCTGAGAAACTTTTCACGGTTAATACCACGAACAGTCAATTCTGAATAACCTTCACAGGAGATAAAAACCACAAAAGCAATAACCTTTTATCAAAACATACCAAAAATAAATTTTCAACTCCATTGAACCATAGTTATACAAGCTAAATTTTCGAGAAATGACCGTATTACAGAAAGTCCTTACTACCAGAAGGTACTAAGAGAAACTCCAGGAAAAAGCCGAACTAAAAATACCAATGGTAAATAAATGCACACACCAGGAAAGAAGCTTGTTGCAAACAATTAAAATGTCAAACACTATATTATACTCCGTTTTACCGTTTTCACATAACAGGATGGCAGACCAGTTATTTCGTTGTTTAGTCAGTGGCTACATGGACTATAAGCCTCCAAAAAATCTAAGCACAAATATCAAACTTAAATGTCATCTGGTCACGGGGACATACTATACCCAAAATTGATCATCAGAAATAAGTTTGGAAATAAATTTGTACGTAATACTGTTGTTCAATATACAGACAAACAACTATCAAAGAATATTCAAATTTAATTTGAAACAATAATAATAATAACCCTATGAATACATTTCAATTAATATTTGGAAAATAGTGATATTGAACTGCATTGGAGAATAAATAGTATCATTTTATATTTTGTACGGCAGTAACATACATATTACATCTCTAACAAGTCGTTATAGTATTAGAGTAAAATTGAGGAAAACTATAAATGGATATAATCAACATCTTAAGCTGAATTCTACGTATTTTTGTAAGCCTTGTCATTGAATGTACACTCACGCGAGATTACGTTCAAGGAACTAAATTCTTCAATTTAATGAAGCAATTATAGGATTTATTTTACACTGATCCACCACAGCGCTTTTCTCAGTAGGCATTCATTTGTTTTAGCATCGCAGTACGTAGAAAGCGAATAACCTGAACAATATGAACTGCTCATATTTTAGAAAACTACTAAATTTAATTAGAGCCTTAGGCACCTTTAGTAGTTTAAGAAGTGGGGTTTGAAAAGTTCTTACTGCCGTTCAGTGCAACGTGATATACAACAAACTATTTCCTCAGTATGTCAGTCATGAGTTTCTCCTAACTCCACACACGACATCCTCATATCCTCCTTAATTTATGAAAGATATGCAGGTAATAAATCAGCACCAAAAACTCTTACGATGACTCGTTATAATTATCTTCCACCGTCACATTTCTACTCCGTAAAAATTCACACTGCTTAATATTAAACCATCACCATGAAAATACGCAACTATATTTCTGCCTTAAATAACTAATTCACACAAAATTAAAAATATGAACTTGTTCACCGACCTCATGAAGCATCCTTTACATGGTGAATGTAGCTTGAAGAACTCCAGCATGGAATAGCTCAGGACCTTTCAAACGACTGCTTTCTGGCAGCGAGACTCAAGCAGCTAAGCCTCGTATTTAATGAAGAAAAAAATCATGACATTTTTTACTATGACAGTTACAACTAGAGATCCAATGCTAGATTCATTAAGCACTCGCAAGATGAACATTGCCCAAGAAGTAAAAATTCAGCACTAGAAAGATGAACATTGCCCAAGAAGTAAAAATTCAGCACTAGAAAGATGAATATTGCATGAGGAGAAAAATTTCAGCACTAGCAAAATAAAAATTGCACCAAGGAGAAAAATTCATCACTAGCAAGATAAACATTGCACGAAGAAGAAAAATTCAGCACTAGCAAGATAAACATTACATAGGGAGGAAAATTTGGGACAGAAGCTGTTGGGCAGCACTAAAGGGGCTTGAGAGATTCGTCAGCTACCTAGAGAAAATTAAGAAACAAATAAAAATAATTAATTCAGATGTTAAATTAACAACTAACCTCAACAACTATTAGTATTTAACCAACAATTCGCCTTTGGAACTCCGCAGAAGCACCAAGTAATGACGTGTTACGAGACTACATCAAAACACGCTTCGTTGCTGTGGGTCTGAGCACAATAAACTAGTGGGCAGAATATAGAACAAATATAACCGAATATGAATCCCATCAGGGAGACATAGATAAGCTTCGTGAGCTTCTTTAACATAATGGCGCGAATCATGAATTAATTCATTAATTAGACTATACCACGGTACTCCTTCCCAAATCTGGAGGATGACGTGACAGAAGACATGTGTTAATCAAACACATGCTGTAACACAGGAACATATGTGGTGAAAACCATATAAACCATAAATGGAGAACACTCCTCGCATGAGATTCTACTAGTATTTCTAGATAATTTACACGTTTACAAAAAACACGAGTCTATAAGAACGTCAAGAGCTTCCATCTTTTAAGAATAACTGAAATCATATCAGGTTTTAGAATTCAATAAGAATCCGAGGTTGGGTTCGTAATCGAAACGAACTAGCGACAGAGTGTATACTTTTTCAGACCTGGTGGAAAATAAGAGCTTGTTTACGATGTTGAATACAAGGTACTGGGTATACCACGCTAGTTATTACTGATGACCAAAGCGAAAAATACACCACAAAAAAATTGGGCAGTTACAGGGAAAACAAGCGCGAAAACAACTGAAAAAGATGCAGAAACATTGAAGCAATAAAGCTGAACAAACCTATTACACAAGTGAGAGCAAAGCATGGAAGAATAACCTATCAATAATATTAATAAAATAAGCGAGATTCACAGAGCATATCGCAAACAAATCAACCGCAAATTCACAATAAAATCAGTACAATTACAGCTGATAAAGATGGAAAATCTTGAGTTATGAATAGCTAGAAGAAATCAATGCTCTTGCTCAATAGAGTAGGCTAGAAGTCGGCAGAGAAGTTCAGCGACAAATTAGTTATATCATGAATTCATTTTTCTCTTCTGCAGGAAATTGTGCAGCGAAAAAGATTCCCGTTTAGATCTTTTCTTTATCTCAAACATGAAGTTTACATAACATTTACTGATTTTGCACATGCACTCACAAATAAACCATAAGAGTAAAAATGACACCTCAGGCTCAAAACGAATTATTGTGCATCATCTATACAATGAAGACCATTCATCTGAATGTAGATGTTACTCCAAAAAAATATTAAGTTCATCATGGTGAAATGAGTATTTGTTTAACTACAGTAGACATGTCGTTGATGCGCTTACGATTTTTTTTTAATAGGATTACTGATTTCGCTACAAGAATGAAAAGGTTAAATCTCGTATGCTTTCAAAACTTTAGATAAATTACCGAAACATAAAATTTGATTTTGTGCTCAGATTACCTGTTTTAGCGTAGTATCTCGAATGACAGTTTAGTTTAAAGAAATTACGTTCGTTAAATAAGTACATACCGCAAAAACCAAGAAATCAAAATTCTATTTCAGTAACTAAAAGCAGCTGCAGACAAATGGTCATATAATTCATATTAGCACACACACACCCACTGGTATTTTCTTATAGATCGGACGGATGATAATTCATGAAAGGAATAGCAAAAAACAAGGCTTCTCAGTTACCTTGTTACCGAGGGTTAGTCATCGTAAAGCACAGGTAGCGCTTTACTTGACCACAACTACAACCTCACGTTTAAAGAAAAGTGCTTGAGGGGATAGCAGGGCGTCTAACTCGCTCTCGAGTCCTTTCCATTATCAGATAAAATAATAAGCAATAAAATAGTAATACATAAACAAAAAAAGTAAGGTTTAAAAACTGTAACCGATTCGGAATTGTGGAAATATAATAGAATTATGACTATATTTCGGTAAATTACATCTGTATTTAAAAATAAAATTGGACCCTGAAAGCTAACATGGACTTATGAAACATGCACTCCAGGCCAAAAAAGACAGTAGCGGCTGAGTTTTCAAATGACTCATTTAAAAATATGACGTACACACCCACGCTACACTGATGGCTAAAAATAGTAGCATGGGGGAATAGTTTTGCTAAAAAGAATAAATTCTGGAATTAGTCCCTCGTGTACTACACCGTGAAGAATAATACATTTTGGCACTACCTCCCATACAGCTTGAGACATTGATTATACTAATTTATTATGTATTCAGGCCTGCATCAGGTATGAGTCAAAGATCAATTTGAGCGTTCGTTTTCTGAATGCATTTCGAGTAACAGAACATCGTCACACGTTTTACAGACGTGCGTACAACTCCAGTCCGCTCAATCCACCAAAATCTAGGTCTACTCTAACACACATTTCTTTCGCTTCGGATTTTTCATGTTCTTTAAGAACCGCTCTATTTATCTAGATTAAAGCACACAGTCAGAATTATTGTTTTTAATATACCTGCCTATCAGACCTCTTGTTACACATTGAACGTGTCATAATGGTGAAGCTGGTTCTTAAAATAGCTTAACTACTCATGATTAGGTTAGTAAATCTTGTTCATTTATTCGTCAGAAATGTGAATTTCCTTAGGTACGTTGATAGATAATCCAACGCATCACGAGCAGAAAGACAACAAATGGTTACGGGTTCTAACGCCAATAAACCAGTTATCTGCGGACACAAAGTGAACCCAAACACCAAATTTAGTTTAATCTAATTCACAAACGGAGGACTTCATAACGAGGATATTTGAGGATGATGTACAGGTTGAGAATTACAGAGATACAAGCGCATGACAACGAACAGACCAGAGAAGGCTGAGGGTTGAGACGAAACCTGCATCTACGACTACATACAACTACACTCAAACACGGAAATCTGAAAATTAACAATAAATCCTTAATAAACTGACAAACTGGAATGTAACGGTAACAGGAATGCAATAAATTGGAATGTAAAGCAGTCAAACCTCTTCATACATCAACAGCATGATATGAGCTAAAGAAAGCTATAATGAAACAGTTCAGGAATGAACAGTGAAGGAAATGGAAACCATCGCATGAAACGCAATAAACTGAAGAGTACCAAACACGACTCACTTGAAATGTTTTAGAAAATGTTTTCACTGAACTCTGCATGAACAGAGCTAAGTTAAATGGGCTCACTGAACCATATAACCTACAGGAACAATGGCTAACATAGCTTCAATCCTAAAATAATTTGAATTTTTATTGCAACTCGCCCACAGTGATGTACAATGAAAATAAACTAAAATAACAATTAAAAAAATTCCATTAGGATGCTTTCAGAGTAACTTGCAACGGCTGAGTGTTGGTCTGCAGGCAAATGAGCCTCAACATTGTGAACATTGCAACAACGTATGAATGATTACTATTTAAACTGTAACGAATTAATGGGTCAAGTGTTAACAAGTTGCTGATGACTCTCATATGAGAGAACTTGAACATGGTAAATAGTGCATGTGTCAGCTCGCTGTTAATGAGCAACGCATGTGGGTATTGGAACTTGTCAAAAATAAATAAAAATCAAATGAAGTAAGCGAACATTAACAGTTGCGGAAAACATGAGGTATGACATTCAATATTACTTCAGTGTCAGCCCCAATATCCTCGAACGAAATGAGCTAAATAAAGTTATAATAGTCAAGCAATGCATAAGCAATTACGCATAGTCGTTCTCCAAAAACGACTACCCTAGGAAAACTTCCCAAAGCAAACTAAGATTTTCATCCGTTAAAACAGTTGTAAAATAGCATGCTTGACCATCGCAAGAACGAGGAAAGGCAACTATAATGGAACAATATCATTTGCTCTTCGTATTCTAATATTGAAGGCTGGCCAATGCAAGGTAGATAATACACACAAACCAGAGACCAATTTGGTAGGAAAAGAAATAAGAAAAAGCTAGAGTCAAGACACACCTGATATGAAAACACATAGTAAAATTATAAACCACACATAAAGCTTCGAGCTCTGAGACTTCACCATCATTAACAATGTCAAAATTTCCGAAAATCAATGCAAGTTACTTCTCCACTTAATTTTCAGTAAACAAATTTCAAACTAAACCAAGTAAATTCTCGAATATATTTGTTAACATAAACTTTCTTATCACTGGGAAACGTATCATACCACGAAATGGATGTAACTCCTTTTAATTCTTTAAAAAATATTGCACAACGGTATTTCTGTAAGAAACTTGTTTTATGCTGCGTCAATGAGATCAATCGATCATAACCATTGGTACAACAAACGTCAACGTCTTACAACATACACATGCAAATATATAGAGCAATATACAGACATAAGATTTCAGTAATATATATAAATTCATTTACCATTATACATATTACAACAATTTTAAATAATCATAGCGTATCTAATTTAAATTGCTAAAGTACATTCTATGTAAGGGTCCATATTTATGAAGTGTTCTCTCTAAACTGTGAGCAGACGAGCATCGCAAATTTAAAACACGGAAATACGACCCGAGTTTTCATCATTTTCCCGCTCCGTAACCATGCATTCAGTACCAAATTCAAAGCTACATTATCTTAGTGCTACACAAAGAGTGATCAGTAACTACGAGTATTGTTACCTGCGGTCAAACATGAATGTTTCAGTTAGTAGTTTAGCAAAATTATTTCCCTTTCTGGAAAAGCTAAACTAATCGAAAATACTTGTACTATGAAGTTAGGTCTCAAAAGACTCTCACAGGATAGTTTTGGTGAGTGTGACCTCCTAGATAAATTTGTAAAGCGAAATTAACAAAAACAACTTTGTAAGACAAGATAATAAAGAAAAACTTTCTAAGGTAAAATAATGAAGGCAAGTTTGTCAAACAAAATGATGAAGATCAACTTTGTCATGAAAAATAATAGAGGCGAACTTTTCAGGTAAAAATATATACTTTGTCAGGCAGCTCTATTTAGGTAAACTCGACTAAGTCATCAGAGTAAGCATGTCAGGCAAAGACTATCAGGTAAGCTTGTAATGAAAGGCTTTCCATGGAAACCTCTTCTAGATCATTGAGACAAACCTGTCAAAGTCATTCTTTGAGTAAACTATTCCTACAAAATCATTCTTTAGGTAAACCAATCATTACCAGTCAGTACAAGCCAGTCATATAAACATTTAATACAAAGTTATTCACGCTAGCCAGCCATAAAAAGTCGTTCACGTAGATTTGCACATGTAGAAATAGCAGAAATATGAAAGCAATGAAAGGAAATTAAGCAATCCTGTCAGACAACGCTAGGGAGTTTGATCAGCTCACGTAAATATGTCACGCACACCGAATACTTGCAGGTAAACATGACACCTAAAAAAAAGATCAGGTTTCGTTGGAGGTAGGCAGATGTGTTCACAGACATACTACCTCAAATGAGCAGTGCGAGAAGTACGCTAACATT
Source organism: Trinorchestia longiramus (assembly GCA_006783055.1). Classification (NCBI taxonomy): domain Eukaryota; kingdom Metazoa; phylum Arthropoda; class Malacostraca; order Amphipoda; family Talitridae; genus Trinorchestia; species Trinorchestia longiramus. Next base: position 19,125 of record VCRD01001936.1, read on the forward strand.
TCTAGTCATCAATATGAATGCATAATATTGTCAACGTATACACGAAACTTGATAAAAGTTGATCAAATCACAACCAAATAAATAACATTAGGAAACTACAAGTTCGAAATCATGAATAATACTGTTATATTAAAAACAGTTCTGTTTAACAACAAGTCAGATCAAATAAATATTTGCGCATTAGAAATTCTTCTAAAAGTTGTTCAAAATATGTCTGTAGGCTGGAGCAAGTTAACGTAGGCATTATCAACGGAGAACTTGTAAGACCTCAAACGATCCAAAACATAGTTACACATTCATGGTCAGTTAAAAAATTATATCAAGTGTAGATTTATGGAAACTCGTCCACAGATAAATACCTTGACACTTTACTGCTAAAATTCGGACACTACTCCGATGGCAAAAGAAGGCCACATCAGGCAAAAGGTTCAATATTTTGCGGAAGGTCAAACTGCTTTGAAAATCTTAATTACTCGTAAGCTACCAAGTAGAAGCCTGTTTAGAAAAGTAGTCTATTGATTTTACGAATATAATACGACTAATTTTATTGAAAACTTGTTCCAATGGAAGTTTCAATTCATTTCACTGGACAAGTGTGTGTATATATAAAAATTTGCAAAACGCATTCCTAGTTTCACTGTCATCGCCAATTTTTAAGCATCTAGAAAAACAGACAAAAATTTTTCCCCAATGCATAAGATATGACACTAAGCGTTGTAATTTGTAGGATAATTTTTTAAAATATATAGTCACTTAAATTTATGATACGTCTATACCATTAAAAATTCAGACTAACCAAGACCCACACACTGTGCAAGAAGCAGTCACAATAAAGGATTCTGCTTTTATCATCGCCCGACACGTTCTGTTTGTTTTTTTTCCCGACATTTCACGATAGAAATGAATACCCTTCACCTTTGGACGTAATGAACGCTACAAGCTCAATATGAGAAAAATCGTTTCTAGCTTGAATATAGGAGTCATGGTCGAATGTCAGACTAGACAATATGAACCCCAAGATGGATTTGGCGCTACACTGGATTTGGACATATACACTTTAAAAAAAGAATCACAATGAGTCATACTCTTAGAAACATGCCAAGCCCCTCTACAGGGAGCATCCCAAAATTGAACATCTTTTTGATTGAGCAGCGAGACCAGTGAAACTTAATTTGAAGCAAGTGCCCAGAGTAAAAAAAACAGAAAATTGTCAACTGATACCACTTTCATGCTCTAGGACCTGCTTTTGCATTGCTGCTGCCTGCCCCGGTGCCACTCAGCAGTTTCCTTATCACAAACACCTGCAACGAAGAGAAAAATTAAATAACAGCAGGGGAAAAATGCATGCTTAAAATAAATTAGATTTGCTTCCCTATATTACAGCTGATAAACAAAAGACGCAAATTACAAATGTTATATGCTTCTTGTTAATTGACATTGAGCCTGGTACAGAGAGAAACATTAATCTTACCTGTCACCAAACAGACTCAACAAACACCACCACCGGAGGCAAAGTTAACCCTTTCGCTACTGTCAGGTCAATATGTCCGAAACAAATTTAAAAATCAATCCCTTCAGTCCCATATTCTAAATGTTTCGTTCAAATTACAACAAAATTACATAGAGATAAGTAAATATAGGTGGTAATTTTGTGCAATATTTTGATCAGTATGAAAATAATTTGGTCATGAAAGGGTCAAAAGTGATAAAATTAAGGATCTATGAAATAAAATACATTTATCAATTTCACCCATGGTACCATCAGATCCTGAATATTTTTTATGACTGTATTCAGGAATAAATATTCAGGATCTGATGGTACCATGGGTGAAATTGATAAATGTATTTTATTTCATAGATCCTTAATTTTATCACTTTTGACCCTTTCATGACCAAATTATTTTCATACTGATCAAAATATTGCACAAAATTACCACCTATATTTACTTATCTCTATGTAATTTTGTTGTAATTTGAACGAAACATTTAGAATATGGGACTGAAGGGATTGATTTTTAAATTTGTTTCGGACATATTGACCTGACAGTAGCGAAAGGGTTAATAACCAAATAAGAGTACAACGTCAACAAAAGGAAAAAAGCAAAAAAAATCCTCACGATATTTTATATTCATAAAACGTGTGGAGACGTGCTTTACCACCAGTTCTAAGTTTATTTAAACATCGTTTACAAATGTACAATGGCAACACTAGAAGTCCCACAGCCCTCACAGAGATACATTCACACAATCAGTTATTCAGAGTCTATTAAAATATGAAATCAAGTCCATTGAAACTAAATCTATATTCAGTAACAAAAATAAAACGTAGATACCTCAAATAACTCACCGCTGGTCACAGCACAATTGAAGACACAGCAAGGAGATAAAACACCAGAAAAACACTGGAATTTTGAATTTTAAATTTTGTTGGGCGGCAAAACTAAGAACTTTAACAAATTAAATAAAGAACGTTAGTAAGAAACACACTGAGGTAAAAAATATAAAACCTAACCATACTTTACAAGTCAATTTCATTAATAACAAAACACAATTGCACCACAAAATACATATAACTTTACTGCATATTGAACTGAAGCTCTAGATCAGGGGTTCCCCACATGGGATACATTTGCTTACCTAAAGGGGTACATATAATGTTAGGTTATAGTTCCTAAAACCTACAAGTTTTAGTAAAAGTTCAGTGGAATTTCATTCTTCTACTCACCTTCCTGTCATAAAAATTCAGAGGGACATGCTGATCTGTCTAAATACTGAAGGGGTACAAGGTCAGAGAAAGGTTGGGAACCCCTGCTCTAGATGATGCGCACCTGTGTGACTGAGGTGACCACCAGTGCTATACAGAGCCCTAGGCTCCACAAAAAGATCCAGTTGTGGTTGTCTATCATTAACTGAAAGTCTCTGGCCTCCCTAGCTCGAGACTGCGCCTGCTGCTGCAACATCATGTTGATGCGGGTGTCCACCCAACGCAGGCTCTCCTGTCCACCAACAGAAATTGTAAGAAGTCATAACAGTCAAGAAAGATGAAAAAAAATTTGAATTTCCAAAATAGAAACTACTATTTTCCTGATATTTTGTTCAATTACTAGTAAGCCTTAAATATTCTGGAAGATATCTTTAGCTTTATTGACCGAGTAAATGCAACAATTCCTCAACTACATAGTCAAGAAGCTATTTCTCACTAGGCCAACAATAGAAGTATTTTACAGAAATTAATCAAAAGAACTTTTTAAATTATCATATAGTATCAAAAGAAGTAGGACAAACTAGAGTAGGTGCATACCACAGCCTATGACGACAAGCCTACCAACATCTGCACCAGAGGGCACACTAGAGCCAGTGTCACTGGAATCAGTAATGCTACGATCTGTGACGCTGTAGTATGTGACTATAATATCAGTGACACTTGAGTCTGTGAAGCTAGAGTCAGTGGCAAAGTGAGAGATGTTATTAGGCTGCGGTGCTGGTGAAGGTAACATTCTGGTGTGTGACCTGACAATTTGTAAGTCTGAAGTCAGCAGTGATGGAAGTCAGCAGTGATGGAAGTCAGTGATGCTGAAGTCAGCAGTGATGGAAGTCAGTGATGCTGAAGTCAGCAGTGATGGAAGTCAGTGATGCTGAAGTCAGCAGTGATGGAAGTCAGTGATGCTGAAGTCAGCAGTGATGGAAGTCAGTGATGCTGAAGTCAGCAGTGATGGAAGTCAGTGATACTGAAGTCAGCAGTGATGGAAGTCAGTGATACTGAAGTCAGCAGTGATGTAAGTCAGTGATACTGAAGTCAGCAGTGATGGAAGTCAGTCCTGACACAAGTTGAGTGCAGACTTGAATTTTGAACTTGGTATGGCTTTCAACTAATCCCTCACTAGTGAGTAACAATGGTTAACATTCTCCTCTTACTTTTTACCAAGAGAAAAAATGCTAACATATTCCTGTTGGGTCTTGGAGTTAATTGCTGCCTTAAAATGATCCCAAGTAATCAGTCTAGTTTCTACTTGTGTGCATACTGAAGAAAAAATTTTGACTGGCAGGCAATAGCCATAATGCCTTACTACTACTACTACCACTACTACTAAGATTGAAGCAGCAAAAATATCAACTAAGATTTTGAATGAAAATTCAAACATTATCACACATCAGTTACACAGAATTGTGGTTTCAATAACAAAGAATGTTTCATTTCTTAATGCAAAGATTAGAACCAGATAGTTTAACCATGTTTAGCAGTTTAGGAAACTGACAAACATATAACAGACAAAATGACATTGTTTGTGCATAAAAAGTTTATTCCTATCTGAAGTAGTATATATATATAAAGCAAAATTTAACCACAAACAACATAATTTCAGAAAAATCTAACAATAAACTTATAGCTGTAAATCTACAATAAATACAAGTAACCAATGGCTCAAAAATAATACAATACAAACAAGGTGTGTTCAGAACATCCTTTAATAGGGTAAAATTCAATAAAAGAACTCACAGTGAAGTTTGCCACATGAATTTCAGTCTGCTCCAACTCAGCCGTGTATTTCTCCCACAGGTCTGGCCTTCACAAAGTACAGGGACAGACATTTTATCAATTTCTTATACTGGGTTGTGCAAAAAAAATACTTAAGACAATTTCTGTTCAACTTTATAAATGATTTTGAGACATGAACACAGACAATTTATCAAATCAAGAACTTGAAACTATATTCCAAAATCCAGCATGTATTGTGAACTTGACCACTCTGCCTGCACTGCATCAGTAAATTTATTCATTAGTAATTAATAGCTGATGTACCCTTTTTTAAGCTACAGTGAATATTTAAAACCTATTTAGTATGAGTAAACATAGCTTCATTTATTTTATTTTTACTATTTTTGGAAATTGAAGCAACATTAGTGAACTTTTGTCTTTGTGTTGCAAACAATACAAGTGAAATAAAGTATAAGAATCAAAAACTCACAAATTCTAGCAATACAATTTTTGTAACCCAGATTATTTCATGAATTCAAACACTATAATAGTTGACTAATATTTTACCTCTCTCTTATCTCCTTAAATCATCAGATAAGAATTCAAAATGATTTTTTCGTTCAATGTAAAAACACTTACCTGAAAGTGGTGATGTACAAGTTGATTAATTTATCCGAGAACTTTGAAAACTGGTTATCAATACAAATTGCATAGTAGCCTCCAGTCTGAGACACTTCTTCAAAATCAAAGTTTGACTTCCAATCATAAGGCAGAACTACCAGATTCTGCGGATTGCGAATAGTGAGGCCTGCTTTACCATCACCCCCTTTCAAGACCTGAAAAATAAAAATTTCCTTCACTACAAAATAAGGTAAGATTTTCCATTTTGTACAACAAAATGCTGAAACTACAACAGAAAATGTTGAAGAAAGGAATGTGGTTTTACGACTCAAATTTTACAATGAAAAAGCTTACTAAGGTGTTTGAAAAATCACATGAATGCACTGTAATACAATTATAGGGGTTACACTCAAGAGATTAGGATATTAGAGAAAGATCTCAAAAACAGGTTATTGCAGAAATATGTGCCTCAAAAACAGATTATTGCAGAAAAATTCATCTCAAAAACAGGTTATTGCAGAAAAATGCATCTCATAAACAGGTTATTGCAGAAAAATGCATCTCAAAAACAGGTTATTGCAGAAAAATGCATCTCAAAAACAGGTTATTGCAGAAAAATGCATCTCTAAAACAGGTTATTGCAGAAAAATGCATCTCATAAACAGGTTATTGCAGAAAAATGCATCTCATAAACAGGTTATTGCAGAAAAATGCACCTCAAAAACAGGTTATTGCAGAAAAATGCATCTCAAAAACAGGTTATTGCAGATAAATGCATCTCATAAACAGGTTATTGCAGAAAAATGCATCTCATAAACAGGTTATTGCAGAAAAATGCATCTCAAAAACAGGTTATTGCAGAAAAATGCATCTCGTAAACAGGTTATTGCAGAAAAATGCATCTCAAACAGGTTATTGCACAAAAATGCATCTCATAAACAGGTTATTGCAGAAAAATGCATCTCATAAACAGGTTATTGCAGAAAAATGCATCTCATAAACAGGTTATTGCAGAAAAATGCATCTCATAAACAGGTTATTGCAGATAAATGCATCTCATAAACAGGTTATTGCAGATAAATGCATCTCATAAACAGGTTATTGCAGAAAAATGCATCTCATAAATAGGTTATTGCAGAAAAATGCATCTCATAAACAGGTTATTGCAGAAAAATGCATCTCATAAACAGGTTATTGCAGATAAATGCATCTCATAAACAGGTTATTGCAGATAAATGCATCTCATAAACAGGTTATTGCAGATAAATGCATCTTATAAACAGGTTATTGCAGAAAAATGCATTTCATAAACAGGTTATTGCAGAAAAATGCATCTCATAAACAGGTTATTGCAGAAAAATGCATCTCAAAAACTAGTTCTCACATTGACACTGGTGAATATTGTAGACCCAGAGTGCACATGTTGGTAGTAGCAGTCCTCCTTGCCTGCATCAATATGAATCCTGTAGTCCATTGCAATTCCTGGAAAATGCAAGAAACACAGAAGTGAAACAAGATTTTGAGTTACATATTAACTAAATTCTCTAACCAGTATCACTCACTAGAAGTGAAAATTTCCCATACAAAACAGAAAATATTCATCCATGAAAGGAAGTAGGTTTTAAAAAAAAATATATCTTGAATTATTATTTTAACCAGCAAATGAAAAATCACAGACAGTTTTATCACCTGGGTTATTGACAAAAATCTTTGCTTTGAGATTCAGTGAAAGTAATAGTCAAGTGAAATACAAGTTTTATGTGTGTAGAAAAAAGCAAACCTAGTAACCAATATCTTTGCTCTTTTCTCTACTTTTTAATGTTTTACCACTTAGCCAATATTCTGCAATTTTAAAACATAAGTTTTGGGAACAATATTAAATAGAAAAGTGCAATTGTCTAAATATCTATCCACATTTTATCTGCCCAAACTTTGATCACTCAACAATTTATCAGTTTAAAACTCAGATCCCTTCACTTTTTAACAGCTCTAAACTTTGATCACTTGACAATTCATCAGCCTACAATTTTGATCAATCAGCTCAAACCTGCTCACAAAAAATTGAGGAGGAATTGAGGAAAATTGAGCATTCACAGTTATGAAGTAGGTATTCGATCTCCACACTTCTACAATGACAATCATTTTCCAATCAACTGTCCACAATTGTATCAACTGAAACTTGAATTATTGTCAGCTAAAATTAAGCAAAATCAAGTCAATTAAATTGTTTTTGAATATGAGGGTCCATATTGAATCAGGAACATTTAAAGATACGTCAAATGTAAGTAAATGTGTATTAGATAATATTATGAATGCATTCTAACCTGGCAATGTAAAATCTGAACCAATATAAAAAATCAATTAAGGACAGAATACTAACAACACCTAAATATATACAATTGTGTACCTAATACAAGTTCCAAAGCATTTTAGTCACTAAAAAATATAACTTTATCTCAAATAATATAATAATGAACATTGAAGAGAAACATTGAACACATAAGTAATAATATTGCTCATTATGAATGGATACTTACATTAATGCTCATTTTATATAGATGCAGATACCAATACTTATTATGAATCTATAAATTATTGATGAACATATACACACACACCTATTAAGAATAATATTAGACACTAATACTAACAACTAGATATAGATATGCATACTTGACATGGATGGGCAAAAATATTTATAAAGTTGATTAAAATACCATCAAAAGTTAAAATCTTTGTGTTAATTGGCCAGGATTGGTGAACACCAAATTTTTTTCTAATACTGGTGCTCAACACTACTGATGAATAAAATGAATAAAGACAATACAAATGCTTAGGTAGGCCAATCTGTAACTCATAAAAGGTTATTTCCATTATTTCCCTTGAACTTAGGAGACCTATTGCTAACTTTTTATTCATCTTCTAAACTTAGGTTCAGCTAAAATAAGTTGTAAAATACAAAATCATTTTACACACTAATCTACAAAAAAGGGCAAAAATATAAGGAGTAACATTATATATACCACTGGAGATTATACCTTAGAGTTAACTAACTCCATTGTTGACAGGAAGGTTAAAATGACCACAATTATTTTCACAAAGATATTACAATACACTCCCTGTACTCAGCAATATCATCAGAAGTTAATTTAGTCTAGATTTGAAATGCAGATGACTTAATTTAAAATTAATTAAATTTAGATTAGTTGAAATTTGTAGTTGATGAAATTGCAACACTTATAACCTCTAAGATTTTAGCAACAAGTTTTTCATCATATATTACCATGAGGATGACATTTTTCAAAACTTACTGTTTAGACTAATAAGAACTATGAATGAAAACAAGTTTTTCAAGATGCTAAAACACTAAAATATAATGTGGTACATTGGGTATTAGTTTGTAAAAAGCAATAACAACAACATTATCTGCATTACCAGAAGTGAAAGATTTCAATGCCTCTTAGAATACCTTAGGCTTTCAAAATTGAGAAAACACTTGCAAAAAAAACCTTGATAACATTTATATTTATGTACACCAACTCTTACAGTGGTCATATTCTTTGGGATGTTCATCATGCAGTTGCAGAATTTAGATCATCAATCAAATATCATAGATGCCAATCATATATAATTAGTATTTTGATCTTCAACACAAAAACTAAGAATTCATAACTATGTAACAACAACAATGCAAAAAAATAGAAAATATTTTTTATCTCCAATACTAATTTTTGGGTTCAAAAACTACCAACAGACACTAAATATACATTGATTTTCAGGGTTATCTTGTAAATTTTATTGTAGGGCCTTTACCTAAATTTGTACCAACTATTCAGGGTAAATTTTGGTGAGTGCAGCAAAAACTAACTTTTCCTTAACTCTTTACTGTAAAATTTTTTCTTTCTCTTGATGAATACATTCTCAAGATGTCTCGTGTGACTGAACAGCAGCTGGTGATCACCTCTCATCTCATGTACAGGTACAGAGTTTTAATTCAGACTCAACTAGATGAGTCTCATTACAAATATAAAGTGACTTTAGGGTAAAATGTATAATCTATCAATACAAGTACTTATTCACATCAAATACATTCTTTAAAGTATGTATTATACAGTAAAATAAACTTACATACCATGCTGTATACTCTGCCACAAACACACATTTAGAGAAACTAATTTCAAAGAAGATGGACACAAAACAAGGCTACCAACCTTCAAGCTAATTTCAACCTTACTAACTCCTGCTTAGTCTCAGTAAAATATTGCTGCTTAATAGCAGGTAGTAACAAAAATTTCTGTTTTCCAGCATACATTATGAAAAGTATCCAAAAATTGTCTACCAATTTGATTGCAATTTTTACAACAGTGTGGCAACTAATTTTGGCATTTTATTTATAGTTACAAATAATTTATATCAAAGAGCTGAATGCTATTATTTTTTCTTTAACTATCGTACATTTATATTGATTAGCAAACAGGCATAGAAGATTAAAGTGAGAAAATAAAAGCCTCAGACTTTAAAATATTCTTTACCTGGTGAGCTTTCTGTCCAATCTGATTCTGAAGAGTCAGAAATAAGGGCAAATGTGACAATACCTAGGAGGATACTATAAAAATTCACCATATTGCACAATTTTTCAGTTAATAATACACCTTTAAAATTAACTATGAAATTAAAAATTTAACAGCAAAGCTCAAGTTCAATAAGAATTATAAAAGCTGAAAAATGTTAAAAAAAGTTACATTTTAATTATTTGCAGTATATTGAATCCCATCATTTCACGGCTGAAAACAGGTATTAAATTACTTTAATTTACATACAATGTGCTGTATGGACAACTAGCATTTCAATGTAAGTAAAAATTAACCCCATATTGTTAATTAAAATTATAAATTTTTTCGAGTACCACTGCAGTGGCTCTGTTAACGCACTGAACTCATCAGAAGCAACGGACGATTGACACTTCTACTTATTCTTCGAACTCAAGATGTTTCGTGTCCAACAGCTGATACCCTGCAGGTGTGAAAGACGAATATAATAAATACTGCAATCGTAAACTATGATCAAAACCTAAATCCCTGAATAGGATTCAGTTTTTTTATATTTTTATTCCTCATAACTTTCATGATTTACATTTGGAGAATTTTTATGCAAATTAAAAATTATTTTACACTTTATTAGCTACGCCACATGACATATGCAAAATCTATCTATGTTTTGAAGCAAGAACAGAAATATAAAAATATTATGGATATCTCATAACTTAAATATGAATACTGATTTTTCAAATTATTCATGAGAATAACATTCAAAACAGATAGCATCCGGTAATATAGGAGTAACTACATACAGAATATTTTACACATAAGTTTTTGAATAATTATAGAAAACTCCTGGGTAAACAAATATGTACAAGAGAGAGAGATATCAGTTATATCATCTTCAGTTCATCAAACCTACTCCTAGTGATCCACACACTGAACCATGATAAACATGAATAAAGAAAATTTTCATTCGTATGGCAAGTCCATCAATAATGTAGAACATATCTCACATTGTGGATGTGGATCTAACCCAACGTAGATTTCACATGGAGGTAGAGAGCATGTTTGCTGCAGCCATGTTGTAAGTTAAGTAACTAACTATACTCAACCCACTAGCATTACTCAGTATTGGACGAGTATTTTTCACTATTAAATTCGTAATAAATTTCATATCTAGAGTTACTTCATAAATAACTCTGGTGTTCGTATTTCAGGGTCATAGTCACAAGTTATCGACTCCTAAGAAAGAAAGAAGCTTTATTTCATCTAGGTATGCATGATGCATACGTTCTTTTTAATTCTTAATGCCAAAATCTGAGGACTACTGATTATGCTTCCAGCAACTGTTTAATGCTTCAGCTATTTAGTACGGACAACTATAGACTTGAATGACACAGTTTTTAGCAGGTAAAAAGTGCGAAAAATATTACTCAGCACGTCAGGACGCGGAAAAGGCGGGTTCCAACTTGATGGCCGAAATGCTATTTTTCTGTCTGACTATCGTTAGTCGAGATACATGTCTTGCCTACTGCGACGTAGGAGACTGAGTTAGACCTTCAACCAAGCGCTTCTATTGTATTTGACTCCAAGCTGCGGCACAAAAAACGAGTAAAGCCACCGAGAGCACCATCACTAGCTACTCTGAAACATAATTTATCATTTTTGTACAAAGTGTAATTCAACTTGACGGACTAAACTCTAAGCTATTTTATAGTAAAAGTTCTCTTACCTTGCTTTGCTTTGTTTCTTGTGTGGCGAAGTTTAGCGCATCCGGTATAAAGCTGGCTCTTTTTCTTCCGGTTTTATGTGAACTTGTCAGGTCGCCAACAAACGCTGATACTTCGACACACAACCACTAAATGTAGAGCAGCCAAACATTCCTCAACTATCGTAATAACTGAACCTACTTAGCCTAAGATCCTACGAGTGTAATCCAAGACAACAAGTTATCCAACGCATCAATGATGAAACTTTATAGCAATGCGAATTCTTCGGAGCTCTGACAATCAACACTACGATTCGTACCCGAAAGAACATACTAAAGGCCTCCTGTCTCAGTCTCGTGGAAGAGTCAGTTTTACATAGTGTTGTCCGATATCAACTTATACATTATGCCCCTCACAGCCAACACAGAAAAACATGAGGTGATTATTCATCGCAGTAATAACATTCAACATAGAGGAATAATTAATGAAATAGATCATTCTTTAGCACTTTAATGCCTGTCACTAATAAAATTGTATACGTTTAAAGAGGGGTTTAAGATTCTTAAGAAGCAGTATCACGAAAATGAATTCAGAAGGCAAGCAAGTTCTTATAAATCAGTTAGATATCTCGATAGGCTAGACCGTACTTCCCAACAGACAGAAAAAACGAATTCACTTACATTTAAAATTTTCTGTGTAAAAGCAAGATACACGGAGCATCAATGGTTTTCAAACAAGATTTATTGAATATTAACTGCAATAAAGAGTACACATACATATCAACATGCAATAGTAAATTCTATTAGCGACTAACGTCTTCACAGTTATAAATAGCATTGAATAGTCCAAATGACCCATGGACAAAAGTAATCACCACTATCCAAGCTGAAAAATCTCCATTTATGATAAATTATTCAAATGTGAGTGATATTTTATTTAATTGTGACAACGAGAGATGGAACAATTTGGAAAACGAATGTTATGCAGATTTTTTCATAAAACAAAGTTTAATCCCTACAAAGACAATTATCTAAACACAAACAGTATTTCTGTGATAACCAATTGTATGCATACTCATCAATATTCGGTATTTCATATTTCTGAATATTCTGAAGAATTTGATATTTAATGTTCTGAAGATCACCGAAATAACACAACAACCACTCCCTCAAAAAGCGTAAAAATTACAAATTCACAACAGATTTTTTATACCAAGCCGACAATCTAATGGATAAGATACCCCTGAATAACACCACACATTCCCATCCACCCTAAATGTACCAGACAGAATACCCATCCAAAGAGTAGGTCGGAATACAAGAAACCAATGAGGAGAAAATGAATGTAAGGCTTGACTTCCAAATGTAAGTCAAGCCCTTTTAGCGTGGAATTAATAATTATCATACACTATTGTAGCACTGCTCTATTTCAAATCTATAAGTAGATGAAAAATATAAAAATATGACTTAAGGAATGTAACAAATTTTAGCAGGTTCATTATAGGAATTGACTTTATCTTCCGGCAATCGGTTCAAAATCAGTAAATCTCCTATGTATCCATAATACTACATTAAATCTCATTTTAATGATCGATGAATTTTTTTTCCATGTATATAGTACACATCCAAGTAGAAGTAGCTACACTTACTTACTAACTTACTTACTTTTTTCTTTCTTTCTTATTTGTTTTCTTTCTTTCTAAGATTTGGTTTCAGTCAAGTGTGAAGTAGCCAAGGGTATGCTTGGAATAGTATCCTGATTTTTCCTGGAACGGTAGAAACTGTCATACTTTGAATCCACGTTGACTTTTGAGCGATTTAGTTTAACAATTCCACTTCCAGGACTATGCTCAGAAAATAGTCCATTTTTTTCGTTCAGCGGATGTTCTTTTTCGTTGGATGAGTTCAGATTACCAGCCGAAACTTTGCTATGTTTTCCAAGTCGATTTATGTCAGCATCAGGGTCGCTCACATCTAGATCTGAAAATGTCATTTTTGACACTTCAGCGTCTTTCAAAGTAGGAATCCAGTTTACACGGGTGTTGCCGTCACAAAACTCTTCACAGGGAGACGTCACAGCACTGGTGCAGGTCGAAGCTGACGGGTACAGTGTGTCGAAGGAAGGGCATGTCACCAGAGAGAAATCTTCACAAGATCCTCCTCCGTACGACTGAGTATCTGCCGTACTGCTGTCATGATGACATGACTCTAGCAGTTGGAAACTCTTGCCATCCTTCAGACCTTTGCAGAAAAATCGAGACACACCCGACTCGCTCTTTCGCGGTGGTTCAGGGTGACCACCAGAAACGCAAGAAAAATGGACGACCGTTTTAGTTTCATGATTTGTAAGGACGTTAGAAGACGCAGCACGTTTCATGGTACTCAATTTCACATCATCGGAAGCGCTAATTTCCGAAGCCTTCTCATCGCTTTTATTATGGGTTATTTCACTTTCAGGCTCCAAATTCAAGTCAACTGGAGACACTCTGTAGCTCATTTCTGTATACCAGAGCATATTATCTTCGAGACTGGTTTCCTCCAGAGCTTTATCATTAAGAAGGCCGACAAAATCCTTATCTTTACCAGTATCCCCGCCTGAATCCTTCATAAAATCATTGACGGGATTTTTTGGGGACATATCGAGATATTTTTCCGCAGACGCGTGAAAAGAACAGCGAGATTGATGTTCAATTTGGTGCACAGGTCTCTGTAATGAAGGAAGTATGAGAGGAGTCGTCAGACATTGCTCTGTAGCAGCATTCTGATTGCGTATCTTAAGGCTAGAGTCAATCCGCTGCGAAGTAGACAACTTGCTCTTCTTCAACGGAAGATGGAGTTTAGATTTTGAAGATAGCTGAAAATCATCAGCCGAAGGGACATGAATGAGAGGCTTTTGTTCCGCGTTTACCACCTCAGCAGCATCACTCCGGTCAAATTTGGAGCCTGTTGATTTAGGAACCGCACTATGCTTTAGAGCAGATAAAATATGACGTTTGAATCCTTTGCGCTGGGTTTCTTTCGGAGCATTTTGGTCATGACTCAAGAACTGTTCCGACTCTCCATCTTGATGAAGCGGTGCTTCTCCGGTAGAAGAAAATCGACGACGGTTAGTAACACGACGGCTAGAAATGCCTATATTTTCCTCCTCATCAGCGTTCATATTTCGAGGGATGACCACCTCAGCTACATTCGACAGCTTTTCATTGTCGTCGAAATTATCGAGTTGCTGACGCCGGCTGTCAAACGATTCGTTAGTGGCGTCACCTCTGTCACGTTGCCGAGCACCAATGTTGAGTAACCTGAGGCAGCACTGACCACGACTTTGTTCGATATGCTCAGGAAAATCTTGACAGCTATCCACTTCGTCCCTGGAACTGCCAGGCATAGAGCCCACACCCTCGTCCTCAGTGCTCTCAGACTCGCGGGCTTTGTGAGACAGGCAGAATGACAGGCTGCGAAACTCCCTCTGTAAACAAATAACGCTAAGCAATACGATTGACTCGGTTATGACGGTTATATTTTATCATCTCAGAAAGTGATTTAACGACAGACAGCAGAACTCAGCAGAAATAGGTGCGGAAGTGAACTTACGAACACAATGTACAGTGTTGACCATTTTAGAAATGATGAATGTGTAAGAAATAGAACGTAGTTCAGCAATAAGAGCATATGACGGACACAACAGTGTCATAGTGTTAGAACCAATAGGTACATGGACAGACGGAGCTAGGACGTGCATTTCTTGGTCCATCCATAGCTTCTTGGTCCATTAAAATAATAAATCAAACGCGTAGTTCATCATGGGTCATGAGAAAATGCACAACTATTTACCCAAAAAACATTAGTTAACTCTCTCGAGGACATTAGGATTTCTTCAAAGCATTGGATCGAAATAAATAAAAGGTTAATAATTTCAACTGAATCCTTTGTTAGCATGCATTAGCAAGCAAAATAAATTGAATACCGTGGGCAATGTTATGCCAAGGTTAGAACAAAAATAGACAGTGATATTTTAGTATCTTTCCAATTTAGAAGCCAACTGGTCATAATGAGGAGCTCATCATTGACCATCAGTTAGATAGTTAGTTAGTTAGAAATATCAGTTTTATTTTCGGGGTAGTCAATGAAAATAAATTTCAATGTGTAAGATAAAGAATGATATGTATTTAATTCATAAAAGTTCTTCAGGAAATATTTTTTAAAGAAGCAAAGATTTCCACTTAAAGTTAAAGTCTTCAACAAAAACTTAAAGTTGTCAATTAAATTGTAAGACCGGTAATGATTCTCTGTGGGGCTAAAATTAACTCATGTTCATATTGTGAATTGTAAAACCAAGCCCTTTTACCTTGGTTTGAAGACCAGCCTTTATCACTCCGGAAAAAGGTCGATCGTGTTCATGCGAGACAATGCACCTTCGCGTTCAGTCAAAACAAATGAACAATATCCGGCTTTGTTGATATTCAAAAACGACAATTTGATGCTGTGGCTTCCAAATTCGCCAGATTTGAACCCAATAGAAAATTTATTTTCCGTCATTAAGGGAGAAATTTATGGTGATGGTCGGCAATTTACGTCAGAACAAGACTTATAGAATGCCATAATAGTCGCATCGAGATCGGTGCCATCTGCTATGTACGAGTGAAGAAATTGACTGAATCGACAAATGATCATGGTTTTAAAGTCATAAAGTGTAAAGGACGTTACATTACTAAAAATAACCTTATGTTTTGTTAAATCTGTTTACTGTTCATTTCAAATGTTGTAGATTTACATGTATTACAAAGTTGAAGTTAGTACAAGTCGTTCTTAATCCTCTTTGATAATGAATTTACTCTTTAAATCATATTGGACTAATATCGCAAGTCGATGCAAACACCAATTTTCAGGACAAAGTGTTGTGTTTTCGAATATACATCGTTAGCATTACAAATAGCCATCTTAAATCTTCGATAAAAATTATGTATTAAAAAATAGCCATCTAATATATTCAAAGATATTTTCAAGTAATATTCAAAGCAATCTTATTTTGGACTACTAGCACCCAATAAAAAAACTCACAAACTTCACTTTCTGCATGGCATCATCATTGAGGTGGTCTGAACTTTTTAACCTGGGCAAGGCAGGTAGGGAGCAGGGTAGGTAGGTGTGCAGTAGGGCTTTGGCAAGATATGTAGGTGTGTAGTAAAGGTAACAGTAACTGGAGCAATGAAGAAATAATTCCAAAACAACTAACAGAACGAGAGCTCTCTGACATCTAGGGGTTTCAGTCACCATTATAACACACGAACCACAAAACTCGGCCCAATCCTAGGCAGAAGCATCCCGACAATTTCCTCAAAGGAGGGCCGCAGGTGCTGCTGCGTCTGCCAGCACAGACCAAGAAGCGACTTCATGAAGGTAGAACCCGGAGCGTGAAGTCCGTCCCCACACATCGTCCGACAAGCCCGCCAGATCGCCTCGTCTGAAGGGGGTTCCTTAAGAGTATAAGGGACACGAGATTAATGTTAGTTGGAACAATGGGGTACGTTGCTGAACATGCACGAACATACCATGTGCGAGCAGCTGCTAATACTTACATTGGCACCAGAATGTGGTATGAGGCGCACTTCAACGCTGTAGGCATGTTTTCAAATGTGTGTCAAGTGAGCTTTATTGTATCGTTCTACTAAAAAATCATTGGTCTACAAAGGCATGGTGATCTTAGAGGTTTATATACTAAACAGGAAACGGGTAAATAAAGGCAGGTGAGTCTTACAAAACTTGTATTCAAGTATTCTATCGGTTGTTGACTCTTCTATCTTCGTCCTTCTCGCCCAATGTTTTGACGTTGCGAGTAGGTGGTACTAGCGTAGTGCCGCCTCAAGAGTTGGAGCGCACTTTGAGAACTGGAGTGCGCGTACAGAGCTCGGCTAGAAGGTCCCTCAACACTTCGGTGTCGTAGCTTGAATGTAGGATTAACTAGCTTTTTGAAACCTTTTTCAAATAAATTCTTTAATTTTCAACAGAGAAACAAACCAAAGTCATTTTTTAGTTTTTTTACATTTTTATAAACTTCAATGCCTAAACGATGCTGAAAAAGCCTGAAAAGGTGGTAATCAGAAGGAGTAATATCAGGGGAATAAGAGGGTTGAGCTAAAAATTTCCAATTGAAGCTCACAATTTTTCCTGAGTTATTCTTGCAAAATGAGGTCTAGCACTGTCATACTGAAGCACAAAACCTTTTCTATTGAGTAATGCAGATATTCTTGATAGAGCAGTTCTTGATAGAGCAGAAATTACAGTTTCAGCACAAGCTAAAACTAACCCGAAAAGCTTCTACAAATATGTGAACGACAGACGACTCAAAAGAGACACTATTGGACCACTGATTTATTCTGAGGGCTCAACGCAAACGAACAACAAAAACAAAGCCAAAATTTTTAATACATACTTTACTTCTGTGTTTACTCACGAAGACTAAACTGAAATCCCGCAACCTCATGTTTTAAACATTCAGGAAATCCTGTCAGATGGCGTATTTACAGTAGAAGAGGTAGAGGAACAGCTCAGCATTTTAAACCCATATAAGTCAACCGGACCCAATGGCCTTGGTCCCCAAAGAAACAGCCGAAGTAATAAGCGAACCTCTAACAAACATCTTCAATCGATCTCTTGGAACTGGGATAGTTCCAGATGATTGGAAGCGCACAAATGTCACTCCTATTTTGAAGAAGGGGAACAAACAAATCCCTAATAATTATCGTCCAATCAGTCTAACATCTGTCATCAGCAAAACAATAGAAAGACTACTTA
>VCRD01001936.1:47484-70555 GCA_006783055.1 Trinorchestia longiramus
CAGTGAGCTCCAGTCCGAGTATTGCTGTTGTCAGTGAGCTCCAGTCCGAGTATTGTTGTTGTCAGTGAGCTCCAGTCCGAGTATTGCTGTTGTCAGTGAGCTCCAGTCCGAGTATTGCTGTTGTCAGTGAGCTCCAGTCCGAGTATTGCTGTTGTCAGTAAGCTCCAGTTCGAGTATTGCTGTTGTCAGTAAGGTCCAGTCCGAGTATCTCCACCATCAGCGAACCACAATACGAGTAGAGCCGTTTTCAGTGAGCCCAAATGAGTGTCCATCCACGGTCAGCAAGCCCCAATACGAGTCTACACTGTCATCAAGCATACCACTTTGACCAAAAGGCCTCCAAGGGACAAGAAGAAACACGAAACTCCAATAAATGACCATATAAAATCCCAATTGTTCAGCTGAATAGGTAACAGTAATGTAACTTTATATCTATTCATAAGAAGCAGTTCGCATCATTCCACTAGACAGTTTATGACACTAAAGAAAATTAAATTTCTAAATCATTAGACGCGATAGATGAGAGAGAGACGTACGTGCATAGCTGGGATTGTGCAGTTCGCACATGTTATCAAGAGCCAGGAGGTACTGCTGGTGATGAAACCATCTTCTCAGCACGGCTCCCAAAACAACGATGATGATGACGACGCCGACACAGCACAGCACCACGAATGTCGGCAGCAGGGAGCTTACCTCCGAGAACTCGGGACCCAGTCCCACCTTGGGTCCTCCTCCAGCCATGGTGTGAGCCGTAAGTGTAAGGAAGGGGGCTCGACTTTTGGGCACCGACGTTAGCAGGACTTCATTGACGGTCCCGGCGAGGCACCGCGTGAGGTACCCAGGGATGTCCAGAGTGTAGTTAAGTACCACTCCGCCATTGGGGGTACTGGGTGGAGTCCACAATACTAAGTAAGTTCCTTTAGGTTCTTCTTCAACGGATTTGGAGGCAATGGTGGTCTTCGGAACTTGCTTAGATACTGCGCGAGCGCCTTCGGAGAGCAGTGGCTCGTCGACCAGAGATGAAAGAGAATATGCTTCACTGGGTTCTTCGAAAACTAGTTCAGGGTCAGCTAACTTCTTCGAAGCAATGTGGGTTCCATAACTATCATCGTGCGAATCTTGATAGTGCAACAGCTCTGCTGAAGAGCTTCCATGAACGGGTTCATCTGATGCTGTCCTAGCCTCGGGAAGGTCGGCTACAAGGACCTGTGCCTTATGGGGGGTTGAATCTACTCTGTTAGAGAAAGGGCCATGAAGCCCCGAGTCCACATCAAGCCAGGAATGGTTGGCAAGAACATGGGAAATAGCCCTCATGCTAACCTTTGAAGCCGCTGGGGCAGGAACTTTTTCTTTCATTAAGGACCCGTCACTATGCTTGAGGCTTAGCTTATCTGAGGAATGTTTTTTTCCCATCACGGATGAGCTCTTAACTTTCTTCAAGTTGTTTTTAGTGTCCTCTTTGGCCGCATATTTGCTCTCAGAACTGCGCTGCCGGTCCTCGTCGTCAGTCGGTCCAGACTCTTCAGCATTGATGACCAAAACGTTGCCGGCCGGAGGGTTGCCATGCAGCTCCTTCATTTGAAGGTTAGTAACAGCATCCAGGGACCCTGTTATACAATATGAGTCAACGAAAAATATTCAGACAGTTTCACGTGAGGAACATCATATTCCACAAAAACGATGGCAGACGAACAAGTTTAACAACCATGATGGAAGCCAACTTCAAAAACGAACAATGAAAATTAAAAAGATACTATTTTACAAATTCCACGGGTGTGTTTGTTGCTGCACTCAGTGAACATATGCATCACAGCCCTTTTTTTCACGACTAATTATTTTAACTTGAACGAAGCTTCGAATTAACTTATAATGCGGACAGTTTGAAAAGTTACTATGTACTTTTCTAATCCTATTGTAATTTTTGCGAATCAAGTCGAAAGACGTGTGGGCTTTACACTGAACGGATCCAAGTTTGTATTGAAGCTAAGCGGAGTCATTTTTGAAATTGGTTATCATTGTCATTCGTACTTTACTTCAGTATTCAATACTAAACATGTCTTAGTAAAAAATAAATACACAGGGTCTTTCCGAATACTGTAGAACCTCCGTTTCTCGTAGGGTTTTGAAACCAGATAGTCCCTCATATGATTTGTTACTTTGACTCCACCATGGGCATTAACATTACAAGGCAGTTATTTGTGTGCATAGCATCAGTAGTTTTTTTTTCTAGAGTTTTGTCAGCCTCTTGTCTGGTGTCACACTGGTGAGAATCGATATCAGCTGTGACAGTCGTCGCCAGCTTTTCTCGAGAAATAGATTAGGAACTGAATTGAGTACTTCTACATGTGCAGGGTGTGGCAAGACAATTTCCTTTTTCGAAACATTTTGTTTTGAAAAACAAAGATGTTATGTTGCCGACATTTCTTTATCACCAGCTTGGTCGACTGGTGAGCGAATCTGCTTGCGAGCAGGAAGACCCGGGTTCGAATCCCGCTGCCGACATGGTTGACGCGGCTAGAAATACGGCATGGGACTTGGGTAAACAACCGAATAATTATCGAAGTAATTATCCGACCCAAGAATGGGCCAGAAGGTTCGTTCCTATAGCCTCATTCTATTCTATTCTAACTCTGGACTATGCAAAAAGCCACATAGAACCTGTTTAACGAATAATAAACACCTGTTATCGCACAACTGTATTTTCTATTTCAACTCGGCCAGTGTTGCCAGTAGAGATACGAGTCATTCAATCGCTAGTAAAGAAATGATTTTGAGCGCTCGTGTCACCCTCAGAGAGATAATAGCATTCCTGTTCACTATTACCAAACGCTTCAGTTAGTGTGGGTATTTTTCGAAGTCTGGTCACGAGTTATGCTCACAAAGAACAGTTTTCTCAGTCCAACCTCTTCACCAAGGAGGAACACATATTAATTGTCCTGCATGCACTGAACATTTCTCTTAAGGGCAGTTATTTAAGAAAAGAAGTGAATGAAAGCTGGACTTGCTTTGACTGGCGGTGGTGTTGGTGTAATTGACCCAGGAAGAGCAGAGGGCAACGGTGGAGCTTTTCCCACCAGGGGTCAGAGGGGGAGCTGTGGTGTTGGCATGACAAGCTCGCACAGACACCTGGAGGGCATTCAGAATCAATTTTGTAAATGAGCCCAACGCCAACAAAATAAAAACATACCATTTCATACTAAGAATATTCCACTCTCCTGGAGCCACAAATTCTATCCTCATGGCTTATAATAATAAAATACAGAGCAATTCCAATACACAAGTTGGAAACCAAGTTCGTTGAGGGAGAGGGAGAAAATATAGGTAAATAAATATTACCAATTATCCAGGTGTTATCAGCCTACCAGTTACGCATTTGTTACTAATTGCCCAGGTGTTATCAAGCCACCAGTTTACCTATTAAGAATGAATTAAAGCAACGTAGCTGTGACAAACAAATTCAGTTTTTCAATAAACAGCAGAATCTTCACATATCTCAAAGAGAATATTTGGTAGTGCAGCACGGAGAAGTGCCGAGCATGGTAACCTGGAAGTCCTGGAAGGCCTCCAGCCCATGGAAAGTAGTGGAGTAGGTGGTGGGGCGTCTGGTATGCAGCACGAAGCGGACTTCGCATTCATCTGTAAGTTGGGGGAACACTTCAGTGATGCGCGTTACAGCTACCCCAAAATGATGCACGTTACAGTTGTACCCCAATGATGCAAATCCCAGCTGCTACCCAATGATGCACGTCGCAGTTGCTTCCCAATGGAGCAGGTCACAGTTACCTCCCATACCCTCGTGTTGGGGTAAAGCAGCACAAGATTTGCATTAAATTTGACACCATAAAATTTCCTCGATACAATGTCACGTCTCAACGTATTTAACATTGGTCTAGGAGCCGTATAGGCTTACAAGTTATCGATGTACCAGTATACAGGCGACAGTAATTCAATCCTCGTGCACAATTACGTTTTGTGTGATTCTCATAGTCGAACTGGACTTCTAAGTCATACTTTCACCTGATTATACTTTAATAAAAATACTAATTTCTTTACAGAAGCAGCTCATTATACGAATGTCTCCCTGTACGAGCAAATCAGGTTACGAGTAGAAAATACTCGGAAAATTCACCTCGGTATTCGAGCATTGGCTCACATTGCGAGTGACGCTGTAGTTCCGCCACGTGCTATAAGACGACGGTTGCTAAAGATAGCGCTGCTAAAAAATGATACAATTTTAATAGATTTCACGTAGGAGATAATAGGAAAACACGAGTGTCAGATTTCCTCAAGTTGAACTGGAGTTCGGGATCAACAATCTGCACTACAATGAAGAAGAAGAGAAAAAAAAATTTGATGAGGCCAAAAGAGTTACCACGATTACCAAGTAACGTCCCTAACTACTAACAGATGTTAGGAAGCTGCTATTGGTGATCAACGTGAAGCAGTTAAAAATTGATGACTCATAAAATACTCATCGATGACTCATTACTCTAAATTGAATTGTTAAAGAGGATCGCAAGACCACTGTTCCTAAATCACTGCAGAGCTCAATAAACACCTACAAAATCCAGTGTCCACAAAAACCGCTGCCGACATGGTTGACGCGGCTAGAAATACGGCATGGGACTTGGGTAAACAACCGAATAATTATCGAAGTAATTATCCGACCCAAGAATGGGCCAGAATGTTCGTTCCTATAGCCTAATTCTATTCTATTCTATTCATAAATAACGTTAATTTCCTTTAGTTTAATTCTGTTAATTCACTTTAATGTTAATTCAATTCAACATAAAAACTATGGTAGTTGATTTTTATGTTGATATTTTTGGTGTGAAGAACGATTAATTGTTTTTTATTATTTTGAATGGAGAAATTCGTTTCGAAACACGATTTCTTTCACGGTAAGACTTACTATATGGTACAAATTAAATTGGTAGCCAGAGATGCGACTACACAACTAACTGCACATAATTGTACTTCTAAAATTGTGTGTACATTAATTTAAGATCCGGCATACTTGCATTCTGACACTTACTAACGATTCCAGTAATGTACTGAAAACTGACGACAAATACTTGGTATCATGTCAGCTGTGGCGCAGGCTACTTGCATTCAAATGAATTTCTACATCTCTTTGATGCATAACAATAATTAGCTTTTAAATGGTAAAGAAGTAGCATATTTACTATTGCTCGTTACGTATCACAGCTTTTGAAAAGAACAATAATCGCAAAATGGATGATCCACCTCGTAATTTGTACACTTCTCATAACTTAACTCACTCTAAAACACACACAGGGTTCAGTTACAATTTACCGACACAGAGCCTACTGGACCGACACCAGTTCCAGTTGAGGTAGTTTGAATATCACAAGGTGAAATACTCTTACACCACTACTGAACAAACCGTCTACGTACATAATGTATTCAAACCAAACTGATTAAATATCTTTATATTTTTTCAGGGACGTTCGTACAGCGTATATACCCTGCTCACATCACAAATTACAAGCTTTGACCCTCAGCTGAGTCAGTTGTGGAGCCTATTGGCCAAATATTGTTTGGCCCCGTCAGCGTTTGGACCATCCCAGTGGTTCAAGCCTGCATCTCAAGCATGTTTCATAAGAAGAGCTTACCGTCATCAATGGCGACGTTACTGTAGAGCGTCCAGTTAACTGGGGAGTGGAAAGTTTCGCAGACGTCTTCCTGGTGAGAATTGTTGAGAGGGAGGTAAGGGCGGCAACCGGAGGTGAAGGGCATGGGAGTCATATGAACTTCTTCATTGGTGTCCCCGCCGTAAGCCTCACTTCTCCTGGGGGCTTTCCGAAGAGGAGGAACTTTCTGTGCCCGCCTGCGAAAAATACAGAATTTGAATCTCCAGAGCAAAACGTAGTCTGCATAAGTTGTAATCTTGTACGTGGCAATTTCATCCTTTTATTCCCAGAGTCGTTACTCAGTCTTACCTCACTCTTCAGGCTTCAGCAGACATATCTCTTTTACCCCAGCGTTTCGCTTATTTGACATGTTCATCTACACCTCAATTGACCCCTAATACATCTTACTTTCTCTTTGGACTCCATCACCTCTCACACAATAACGGTCATATTTAAATCAAGCTGCCATGATCATACTACACAACTCTTTTTCAATTCCACTCATACACGGAACCAAACACGCTCATATTCTACTCCAGCACACGCTCTACTGCCCACTTGAAAAATCAGTTTATTTCATATGAGCTTAATTCCTCCTACAACTGTGTTGTTCTTCTCTTTTAAGGTCAAAAGCGTCATATAACATTTTCTTCTTTTACTGAAAACTATTCCTAGACAACTCTTACAGCTAAAACCTCTGCCTCGTTTAAGGCATCTACAGTTCCATAAACATATTGTGCTGGTTTAACTGTACTGATCCCTACTTTACCGTACACTTGGCTAGCTACACAAAACAGACTACGGCTCTCATGAACTCCACCACTGTTACTTATCATTCTTGACCTTCTTCAGCTTCGAAGTGGACAATTAAGTCACTAGCCCGATGAATCAAGACTCGTTTAAAAAATAAAATATTTAAATCACATCAACCCGTTCACACTATCTTTCTCTATAATTATATTTTGAACTACCATTATATACCTGTACGGACACTTCAGTATACTATTTTCACAACACTACAACCTTATCTGTGCAAGTCAACTCGTTCATAACAGTCACCCTCCTATCCCTCCTTCCTCGCTACCACTTCCTCCTATCATCCCTTACGTTTAATAATTACGTGAAACTTTCAGCCCAATTGCTTTTCATTGCCTCATTCTCCCTGCATCAGTATGTTTACATCATTCACAGCACCGTATATCTTTCAGTTCCCTTTGTTCGTTTTTTGCATATCCTCTCAAACTATCCGCTTTTTCTCTATCATTCTCCTCCAAACGTTTGCTCAACCTCAAATTAGTAAGTCTGTTTTCCTGGGCCACTACCTAACCTATAACTTTATTTCCTTTCCTCATTTCCATATATTAATGCTCAAACATCCACCTAATTACGCCATCATTTACCAAACTCTATAATCTCCTTTTTGTTCCAGCTACCCATTTCACAAACTTTAACAGCATCACTCCAATACACAGCTTTTCCCAGTATTACCGACAAGCAAAAGAAATTTCTTATGAAGTCTCACTCAAAGATATCACTGTTGATTTTATCAAAGAAGTAGATTCGTTCTTGTAAGCGTTTGCTCTGTAGCCACTCTTCTTCAGAACGATGGCACTGGTGGCTGTTGCAGAACTGGTCTTCGAAATGGCCACCTTCACCATCAAGGTAGTCCACTTCTGCAGAGCTGCTGCTGCTGCCGGTGGTAGGCGCCTTTGAGAGGGACGCGACACCAGGAGCCGTGTTGGGTACAAATAACGCAGAGCTCGTGAGTGGCCGAGGGACGTTCACTGAGTAGAAAAATTATATTTAATCAGGCAGACATATCGTCAATGGGTAAGAAACATGAAGAAGAAACACTTAAATCAATGAACAAGAGATAAATACATTAATTCATAGTTTATTGATTACATGAATCAATAACACGAGAGATATAAAGACCTAAATAATTAGACAAACGAAAACATGTGGAAAATAAATTAAACATATGTATAAAAATTACAAAACAACTGAATTAACGAAGCAAAAGGAACACTATCAATGTAAAAATATGAAACATTGAAAAACAGCCCACAATTCAGCCGCACGAAAAGTCATCAGCAATCTTCATTGCCTTCTTGAGAAGTAAATAGAAAGTAGTTTATGTAAACATGGCTAATTAGTATAGATCTCATATCATAGAATTTTATTCATAAATAAATAAAAAGTATTTAATGTATACGTATACAGCTTATTAGCTAGGTTATCGCTCAGTACATACTTCTTCATAAGAAAATAGTAAGTATTTGATGCAGAAATGGCGAACTAGTACGAGTCCGACTTTCTAGATATTTCTTCACACGTAAATGGAAGGTATTTTATGGAAACATGGGTAATTAGTACGATTCTTGAATCGTAGATAATAAAATGAACTGTTTAATTCCCTTTCATACTACAGCCTTTGATTGCGTTTCAATTTCTCTTAACTCGCTAAATACTAAGCAAAGAAGAGTGTTATCACTATTTTCTTATTCTGAAAATTATTATGATTTTTAACATCAGCCAGGGGAACAACAATCCTAGTTCTAAAACGTATAGCTTAGCACCTTATGAAAGGCGAAAGATCTGACCTAAAGCTAGTTTTTTTCACTGGTTGGTATCTTAGTTTCGTTCATGAATGCTCGGCGCTTACTGAAACTAAGATTTGCCTGGCGCTTTAACTGAAAATTATGGCTTCAGATGTAAGCCCAAAACACAGGGTGGTTTTACATAAAGTTAACACACGTTTAATTAAAGTAGTACATTCTCTTAGGAAAATAACACCGTCTTGTTTCGTCAAGGGACTATGGACAATAAATAGCAAGTAAATTCCTCAAATCTTCCCCTTTATCTTCCGAACTCTCTTGTTGATCCACAGGTACAATATGAATTTCGATTATAAATTATACGAAGAAGCTATTTTGTCTCAAACACTCGAAACAAAATGCGTGTAAACCAGTGAATAAAAGTTCGACACAGGCCTAAGCAACGGCAATTGCTTTCCACTTTGTAGAAGTTTGGGTGGGGGAGGAGATCAAAGTAACGTGACACACACGAGTCAACCAGAACGAAGAAGTAAAGCGCTTGATCGCAGCGTGACACTCACGGCAGGAGCCGGCGGTGGCGAGAACAGCAGGGGGCACAATGACCGGCCTGGGCACCTTGCACAGCTTCACCTGCAGTGATTGTGTACTTTTTAATTTGGTCTTCTCACTCTAGTTCAAGTTCACCTTTAATTTCTCATCAATATTTTACTCTGTGTTCCTGCTAAGATGGCGTAGCCTATATACAGGTATTGCATGTGTGGTATCTTCCAAACATTTTTATTGTTTGTTCCTTTAAAATAAGCTTTGCTTAAAAGTACACCGTAGGAAAAATAAAAAATAAATTGCGGATTCTTTAAAGAAATTTACCGTACAACAATTGATTCTGAACGTTGATCGTTGCAAAAAATTCTTAAAAAGTATATCAGGCACATGAAAAATGCACTCCAGAAATAATTCTCGTGCGTAACTGAAATCAGAAGTTCAAGGTATTCATCCACCTTCTGTCTCTTTGTCCCACACATTCTAGAAAATGTGAACATGTAAATGAACGCAAAATTGGCATAGACGGACAAACTTCCACAACTATCAAGGTACGTCTTCAATTTGAAGTGAAGTTCATCACAAAAAAAAGTTCTAGACTTGTTTATTTTCTCAAATTCAAACGCCAGGAGGTACGTTGACATGCGTAACTTGTCCAGCCAATGACGTAAACTGTAATATTTTTAGTTTAGGTCTTACATCGCATCTTAAATTAACCCTCTACCGCCGTATGGCACTCACGGGGAACATCAGAAAAAATGCTAATTATGTTAAAATTATATTATATGTGAACAATATGAGGTTGCTACTAGGTTTAAACGCGGCGGCATCATACAGCGTCGTTATTTTGGCTGCCTGGCTCTCAGCGTGCTTCATTGCATCAGTGTACAGACGGTCTTTGTGAGCTTAAACGTAGAAACTAGAAAAATAAATTCGTCGCTAAAGGGTTAAGAAGCATTTAATTTAAGACTGTTAAAACTTTTCTGCTTATGGAAACTAAACATAGTTTATATATGTTTTAAGAAAATAAAATCTTTAAGCTGGCTTCGTAGAACCCAAAATCTTAGTCTCACAGGAAAAGAGCAGCTTTTTACCTCCGACGATGTAAATAAGACCTTTCAAAGAGTGGGTGGACAGGCCAAACAAAAAGCAATCCAGGAACGATCGTACCAGTTTTTACTTCACAAGCAGCAGAGGTACGAGGGAGAAAAACGGATATTATGTTGAAGCAGGGGTAAACCACAGATAACTGCCAGGCCCTGGAGCGTAGACCATTCCCAAAATGAGTAGGGATGTTTGCCAGCTTCAGTTGTGAATGGCGTAATTCACTACCCAACAAATGAATACGAAACCAATGCTGTTACAAATCTTATGTACCAACTTTATTGGAAATATACGTTTTTGTTTTGTTTTGTTGAGTGTCCAGGTATCGTACCACTCGTACAAAATTTGGCCGGTTTCAGTGAAGGCTATGGACACCAACTCAAGACCTCACCTGGTAGCCCTGCAGTTGCGAAGACCAGCTGTAGACCTCACCTGGTAGCCCTGCAGTTGACCACCAGGTTTGTTGGGCGGAGACCAGGACACTGACACGGAATTGAGTTTTCTTGTGCCAGACGCGCTTCCTGAAGTGAACTGGCGGACCGCCAAGTGCCGGGGCTCCGATGGAGCTGCAGGAGGCAGAGCCCAAATTAGTCCCTTAATTATTAGTTCTAGTACATGTCTTCACATCTCTAACGGAGGTACTAGGGAGAGTGGGGGGGAGGGGCTTAATTATTAGTTCTAGTACATGTCTTCACATCTCTAACGGAGGTACTAGGGAGAGTGGGGAGGGGCTTAATTATTAGTTCTAGTACATGTCTTCACATCTCTAACGGAGGTACTAGGGAGAGTGGGAGGGGCTTAATTATTAGTTCTATTATAGTTCATGTCTTCACATCATTCTTCGCTCTAGGTTAAGCTATCCAACGTATTCGTTGTGAGCGGAAGGAAATTACAGTTGAAGTATTACTGACAACTAAATATGATCAACCAGAGGGTGAGAAACTTGAAGGAGTATTTATCTTAAAAATTTTAGTGTGTGAAGCAAGAATTTATGACATGAAATAATTTAAAAGCTGGACGAATAGGAGAATTTGAGCGTATTATTCAGCATGCTAAGATAAAATGTTCCAAGTTGTAGATGTTCAGCCCGTTATTTGAACTCTTATCGTAGACAGAGAAGTTGAGGTCAAATCGACTTTGGTGAGCTGTACAGAGAAAGAACCCCTCAGCACATAAGGTTTAGGATCATTTTTCACTATTGGCAATCCTGCAAATTACATTCACAGAAAAAATGAACATTCAGTTACTTAAATTTTTTATAGGGGTTGCAGTTGAAGTCAACCTCTAGATGGAACGATATCTCAAGTATAGACTCAATGTCAGTAGTAGGCAACGTAAAGAATAGGCAGATTTTCTGCTACGCTCGACGTTGTGTTCGTTTGTGTACTGCAGCTTGCAGTGCAGAGGTGTTAGGACAGGGAAACTGATAACGTTTCCACTACAAAACTTTCCCGCTATTGCCTACCTCCCTGATGCAAGGACAAAATGACAATCAACACTACACAGAATGTCTGCAGATCCCATCATTTCATAAACTCAAATCGACGCTCAAACAGAATTGCTATCATTGGTAAGCCTGTATGAGCAAATAAAAATTGCACATTAAAATAATGGAGGTACTGGTAACATCACATTCTCGTTCCGCAAACGCTGCACTGTGCGCGAGTACAGCACATAGTAGGAGATGCAAAGAGTTGATAATGTCTTTCTTCGAGAGACGGTATACTGAAGTAATGCATTTCATGCGTCAACCAGAGGTACACACATTAACGGGACGGGCTCTTCACTCCTCAGAGTGATGCAAGTCACATGACAGCCGAGCCATAATAATGAGCAGCACGCTTTACTGAGAAGCAGCGTGATGCAGTAATGCAAGTCACATGACAGCACAGCCATAATAATGATAGCACAGCCATAATAATGACAGCACAGCCATAATAATGACAGCACAGCCATAATAATGACAGCACAGCCATAATAATGACAGCACAGCCATAATAATAAGCAGCAGGCTTTACTGAGAAGCAGCGTGATGTAGTGCTGCACGTCACATGACAACACGAATGAGCAGCACGCCTCACCGAGAGCCAGTGTGCTGCAGTAGACGATGTCAGACCGAGACCCCGGCATGGAGTGGTAGCTGTTCTCAACGAAGGTGGGGAATACGTCGGTCTCAACGTAGAGGGCGTAGCGGGTGCCAGGCTGGAGGCCTCGCAGTGTTAACTCTGAGTTCTTACCTGCCACAGCCTTCGTGTCAGATGTTTGAACTTGCTGCCACAGTCTGTACAATGACAGAAAATAGAAAGATTAGGCAACATTAACGAGCCGTTTGGTCTATCCTTGGGACTACACTAAACAAATGAAATGAACCAGGGTGTATAAAATATAACTGTGAACTATACATAATACAGTCCATAAACATGTGTGAAAAATTATCATTTTTATGCTGGTATTGATACTAAGAGGGTGTCACATTCAACATTGTTTATACTTGTCATTTACACTTACCTTGTGTATTTCTCAATGATGCATGTCTCTTCATAAAAGAATATGCAAACAAACATTTCGAACACCCTATACTTGAAGCACACCTATTTAGTGCACTTGCTTTACATGTACACACTAGAGGACTCATCATTTGAAATTCTCTCAGCCCACTCTTCTTTAATTCCCTATGGATAAAAACCTTCTGTCGTTGCAGGCATCACGCCCTTCAAACATCCTGACAGTGAGGCCCGGTCCCACTGCCCTGTAGTAGACAAAGTAGCCGTGAAGGTAGTACTTGTTGGGGCCCATATAGCTGTGCGGGTCCCAGGCCACTGTCATGCTGCTGGTCGTGCCTCTCAAACTCCTGATGTCAATCCATGACAACTTGCCTGCAATAATTCAATCCAAAACTTGTTTTATGATCATACTAATATTGGGTAGTAAATATTCACGACAAATGAATGCTGATAGATGTTGATGCGGGGTAATGTAGAGAACACTTGGTATGACAATCAGGAACAATGATAGCAAGGCACTAAAGCTGCCGCTGAACGTGCAAATAACCACAACAAGTGTGACTGTATTATAATTAGGCTCTACAGAATAAGCCAAATACAGTACAGAACATTCCTTAATTTCAGGTACAACTCCAAGCCAACTCCATATCCAAATAGTCAGGCACAAGTCTGTCCTTCACAAAGAACACGCAATGCTATTAAAAAATGTAAGTTGCAATTAGTATTGAACGAAGGGGAAATCTTAAATGTGTACTACCTACACTTAAACTCCTAATTTGGACTCGAGTACCAGTACTTACATTACATACCAGTTAAACTTTTCATACAAAAATGTTCCAATTTCAAATACATACTACCAAAGGCTTTAGCGTTTCATTGTACGATTTATTTTGATGTTGAACAAAAAATAATTTTAAGGAATTGTGGTAGAATACCAAAATTGGCGTAGAACCTGTATAATGTAAGATACATTACGCAATGAACGGGTAAATGATGTCTGTAACAATTTACAGCTTCGTAGATGAAGACCATTAACGTTGTAAAATTTAACCATGAATTAAATGTAATTTCTAAAGAAACAACCGTTATTAACAAACAGCTGCAACACAATTACCGAGGAAGCTCCCTAAAAATATGTTCTTGTGTCATTTAACCTGTGTACGTGAGTGTCAGCTGCAGTTAACCAATAAACACAGAGTTCGAAGACGTGCTGCCAAGGAAATAGCGAGTCGAAGTACGAGACACCCAATAAATGCAAAGTTTGAGGTCGACACAGCAAATGCAGAGTTTGAGGACGAGGCACCCAACAAATACAGTCTGAAAACGAGACACCCAACAAATACAGAGTCTGAAGACGAGACACCCAACAAATACAGAGTCTGAAGACGAGAACCCAACAAATACGGAGTCTGGAGACCAGACACCCAACAAATACGGAGTCTGAAGACGAGAACCCAACAAATACGGAGTCTGAAGACGAGAACCCAACAAATACGGAGTCTGGAGACGAGACACCCAACAAATACAGTATCTCCCCTGTGTAACTTGTCCAGGGGGCAGATTGCCGCTGTGAGAATACAACACTGAAGACTGCATGGAATGTAATGCACAACATTTATATACTAACTATTTAACCAAAAAAATTCCTCCACAGCCCTCTAACGTCCCTCAACAGCTCCACGCTACGCGGCACAGCCAGGCAGCGTCCACCATGTCTCCCAAAGAAGGAATGTCGCTTAAGCAGGTTGATTGGGGCAATGCAAAAGCCAAAACAGTCAATTATGACGACATTGCATCCTTCAAGAGATGTGTCACTCACAAGGCACATTGACGTCGTTGAGCTTGTTGTGCTCTTGAGAGAAGTCTTCGTAACACTCGTGAGTGGTAGTCGAACCGTCAGCAAGGCGCCGAGTGACACTCGTGACATGAGTGCCGAGTAGGTTGACCACTTCTGAGGGGCACAGCTTCGAGTTCCCCCTCACCATAACTTCGCCCCTCTCAACCACCCTCGTGTTTTGTGGAAAAGGATGGCCAGGGGGAGAAAAGCGGGGACGCCGCAGCTCTTGCAGCTTCACGTTGTCGGAGATGTAAATGGAGTACCTGCAAGAGTACGGTATTCTGGTACCTATACCTGATGACATAAAACCTGTAAGAGAGCAAGATGTTCAGGATAAAAAACGATGAGCAAGATACTTGCAATGGATTGAAGTTAAGAAAAACGTAAGTTTTAACATGAGATGGATGTTTGTAGATAAACTAAACCAAAACCATACGACAATACAGCCACTAAAATTAGTTTTAAATTCAAGACAGAAAATGACATACACGTCTCCGACAAGGTTGTTGCCCCTGACCAAGGAAAGCTTGTTGAAGAGGAAGTCCAGGGACATGAGGGACGTCTCTGTGACGAGGACGTACTCGGTCACCTCCACGCCCTCTGCAAACAGGGTTGCTAGGCTCTCCAGCTGGGAGGCTGGGGGAAAAAAATAATAACTTCTGTGGTCAAGAACAATACCAAACTTTCTAATACGTGCAGATGCTTCAGGTTTGAAAGTTCTAGTAAGATGTTTTGAATTAAATTAGAAACTATTCACAATAGAGATGCTTCTCAAGGAACCCATGCGGGTGAAAATAAGCCTAAATTGACCAAAATTAGTACGAGATTTTAACCTCAGATACAAAAAATACACACATTGATACGTGTAAATCTGCCTTAAAAGTTGGAACAGAAACCCTATTCTCCCATATGCATTGATGATGACTGTCACTGTTTGTTCATAGTGGTCAAAATAAGCAAAACCTAAAGTAAGGTAACCTATGCGTTGACTTTTGGTGCGAGAAGAATCGTTTATGGGATAAATTTAACTGAAAAAACGCTAATCAACTCTCTCACTTCTGAAGTCTTCCTAATAAATTACGATGTTAATGCTAGGACTTCTAACAATCAAAACCCGTTGATATATTTTCCATCTTCCATGAGAGCTGGAACCAACGTTTACAAGTCGACAGCTTTTCTATAAATTTTTCTAATCACTCAGTCAACAAGGCATCTATGATGCTCTACTTTTAAGATGTATAGGTAGTGCAAACATGACCACCACACTTCCAGGTGTGACCGCCACACTTCCAGGCGTGACCACCACACTTCCAGGCGTGACCACCACACTTCCAGGCGTGACCACCACACTTCCAGGCGTGACCACCACACTTCCAGGCGTGACCACCATACTTCCAGGCGTGGCCACCACACTTCCAGGCGTGACCACCACACTTCCAAGCGAGACCACCACACTTCCAAGCGAGACCACCACTTCCAGGCGAGACCACCACACTTCCAAGCGTGACCACCAAACTACAGTGTATCCACACTTCCAGGCGTGACCACCACGCTACTGTGTATCCACACTTCCATTTGTGGCTATTACCTATTATTGTTTCCAGCGCATTAAGGCATTCATTACAGATCCAATATTGTTCTCCTCCACCTTCCAACACCATTACTTCTTTCAATATTATTTTCAGTGCAATATAACACCCATCTGCTCCTGTTTTCAGCGGATTCGAGGACCCACATTGCTTCTAACAGTTTCCAGGATACTACAACACCCATTACCGGCCCCACTGACCATTGAACGCTCCTTTAAGAGTGACGCTGCCCACCACACGAGTGCAGTTGACCGGTGGGGTGAAGTGAGGGGCAACTCCCTCTTCCACACCGCCTCCCACCGCAATACTCCCACACACGCCATCTGCCACGGCAGTTTTTAGTTAAAATGCGTAAAACTTCCACCATGCCGAGTTTTAACATGCAAACTGCTAGACATGGTAATGACCAATTGTTTTATTGATGTATGAAAACATAATCTGAAGGTGATATGAATTCCAAACTAACCTAACACTTGAAAATACATTTTTGTAAATCTCAATATGAAAAAACAGTGCAAGCCGCAAATATGAAGAAGCAGGTGTTTGTACTTGACTTGCGAATACATAGCATAAATATCGGTGATTTATTAATTGATTAATTGCTGCTAATTCATTTTATATTTATTGAACCATCATGTCGTCACAAATACCAAGCAGAATAAGAGTTTTCATCAACGGTTTTTGAACACAGTACTAGTGCTCTGAATGATTAATGTTTTCTTTACATATTATTTATTCATGGGCAATTTTAGGTTAAAAAATTGTGTTGTTGTGAAAGTGACAAACTATGCTGCACGTAATACAATTTATGTATATGTCATGAGATTTATGATATATGCATAGGTTTTCATATATCGGGGCGATCATGAGATTTATGATACATGCATAGGTTCCATATATCGGGGTGATGTGTAAATTGTATGTATCGACAGCTACGTTAGATGTGTGGGACTACAGGACGCAGTCGGTACAGCTGCGTAAGCAAACGCTTAACGGTCGGTCAGCAAAGCTCGAGAAATATGCTGAGCTCCGCAAGACTTTGACTCATAGGCACAACAGAGCGGTTGAGGTATGGAGATTGAGACGCTGCGACAGAAAGTAGAAATAAATAACAAAAGAGGGTAAGCTTGTATAAGAAGGCATGAAGCGAGAGAGGGGGGACTTGGGAACTAGATCTCGTCGACGATGTAGACTCTTGGGACGGAGAGCAACAGGGGAAATAAGGGGGGCACCGTGATAAGAGGGAAAATTAGCGGCTTCTTTAAGGTGTTATATCGCGAGTGTTAACATTGTAACCCATTATCAACAGCGAATCTCCAGCATAAGGGCAAGTTTAATATTATTATTTTCTATGTGATTGAGGTTAGCGACAAGGTAAATTTCGCAAATTGATTTGAACGCCATTTAATTAATTTGTTCCGTACGTACATTTAATTATTCAACTATTAAGCAAGCAATTAATCTATTAATACTGCACTGCTTAATAGGATATCATGTTGTGGGTTATATGCCAAAATGTGGTAGATGACTCACATTTCCCATCTCGTGAATTTACAATAGCATGTATTAAATCTTTTGTGTGTATCATTACCCTCATCTTGCCATTGAAAAGAAGTACTGCGAATATCTTTTAACATATGTATTCAGAGGATTAAAGTCCCTCTAGTGCGATTACGTGTGTATGTTGTTGCATTAATTAATTGTGTAAAAAACACGTACCGCCACATATATCACATTTAAGGTTATCATGCATTTATTCAGATGTGGGACATCATAAGGGTGCAATGTAGATGACAAAATAACCTGCGGTAACACCTCAGAAATCTACCATGAGTGATATCACAAGTAGTTTTTATAATATTAATAGCATGGGTATTTTACTTCCATATGAAAAGTGAAATCAGTATATGAATATAGTACCAAAAATGCAGGCCCATAGAAAAGAAAGTTCACATGACATACAGGGAAGTGCAATACGTAAACTGCGGACTGCCTGCTACACATGAAGTCAATGTCATGGACTCCCGAAGTGACTCCAAGGGGTGTAAAGTCTCCGGAATCTACAAGAAAAAATGGTCAAACGTGCAGGTGAGAACGCACTGCCAGTGCGAGTGCAGTGAGGCAGGTGATCTTCGGTTGTCCCCTCCTCAGCCACGCTACCAAGGGGGCACTGCAGCACACACAGTTCCGTCTGTGCGTCTGTCAGCCGCTTGCCTCCAAGCGCCCGGCACTGCAGCTCCGTCACGCACCGGTAGTCCAGATACTGGGGGCAGATGTGGTAAAATACTTCAAATTGTGGAGTTAAAATAATGCTAATATTAACAGTAACGAACATTAACACTCAGCTAACGTCAACTACAATGAAATCCTGTACATCAAGAGGCAGTATCTCAGCCGCAAGGTAAAAAAAATGCTTTACTAAATCTTCCGAGTCTCTGCATTTACTCGTTTGAATTCATACGGTATTTTGGGAAGCCACTGCATTGCCTGTCTATGATTTAGTTGACACAGATCAAAGGTGGACTCAGAAATTCACTGAAGTAATGATACCTAGAAATTTGAACTTCAGTTGGAGTTCCAGCAGCATTTGAAAGTAGTGAATAAACTTCAAAAAAACGTTAAAAAACACTGTAATGATACATTTAGTAGTAGTAAATGCAGTTAGGCAGTTCATGTCTATGTCATAAGCATATAATGAAAACAATCGGAAAAAAATTCATAAGCAACCCTCACTGCAACCGCAAAATGAAAGTTTCAATTTAGCTAGTGAGTCAATTTTTGTATGAATAGAGAAAATGGAAGTAGAAAGTGGAAAATAATAGAAGATATTAGTCTACAATATCTACCTGCATGTAGTTCTTGGAACATTTTTGTACACAGTAGCCTTCTTGAGCGAAGTGTTTGCAGGCAGTGCAAGCACCCGCATTACCACCGATCGAGCACCCGCCTAGGCACTCTGAATGACAACACTCAGACTTGAGAGTGCGCATGCGCGGTGTCGACTCTTCAATAGGCCTTGGGATGCCAGAGGAAGCGCATCCATTCGAGCAGGAGCATTTAGTAGCAACTGTTACTTCAAGAAATTTCTATTAAATGAATCAAGTCAATGTGCACATGTCCAGAAGTATATGGAAAGATATACATGCTAATGCCTTTCCGAATACAAACTCAGAACCTTCACAACACACAAAAAAACGGTACAAAATGTTTCAATAACTGACAACTTTTTTCTGAATTTTTCGACATTCAATAAAACAAATTTATAATGGATATATCAAACAAGTGA
Source organism: Trinorchestia longiramus (assembly GCA_006783055.1). Taxonomy (NCBI): domain Eukaryota; kingdom Metazoa; phylum Arthropoda; class Malacostraca; order Amphipoda; family Talitridae; genus Trinorchestia; species Trinorchestia longiramus. The sequence continues at coordinate 66,557 of VCRD01001936.1, forward strand.
ATTTTGCATAAGTTGAAAAATCGACGCCATCACATAGCCGCGTACCATGATACATTGGAAAATGTAATTGATGTTGGACATTCAAAAGAAATTTATTCATTCAAAATTTTAATTCATAGCACAATTTAATTCATAGCACAATTTAATTCATACTAATCAAAATATGCTGATAAGTACGATCGTTTTGATACAGGTATTTGAAAAAAAATAAGAAACCTCATCAGGGATAAATGCGTTAAAGGCACATGAGAACTAATACTTTCTAGCGCCTTAGATAGAAAATTTCAAAATAAACTAAACTGTGAGCTGCTAAAGTTGATAAGTTAGATGCCCTAATTCAATCATTTTGTAGCTGTTACCTTGTCCCCCACTTCTAGCTCATAGGAACCTTAGACATAGAATCCAAAGATGGTTCGATAAATGCATGAGTTGTTTAGAACATGAAAAGTGATTTGTTCAACCTCCTAAAGGATAATTAACTACACACCCACGCATCTTCGATACCTGACAGGGATCTATTATAGAGGGGGGCGTACCTTCACAAGATGGGCCACCTCCATAAGGGATTTACCCACAAAAGAATTTACCTCGACACGAGGACCTACCTCCACACAGGCACCTACTTTTACAAGTAGATATACTTCCACAAGAGGACCTTCCTAACGCGACGGGACTCACCAAATTGTCGGCACGACTGGTCGTCGTAATGGCAGCCGTCCAGCCCGTACTCGCAGTACACACCGTTATCCTACGTGGGATTACACACATAGTAATTAATTAATTAATTAATTAGTAATTAATTAAACATAGGAATTTCAAATGCACATTAAACAATTTCTTCAAAAATTAAAACATACTAAAACTACACATGCATAGATTCTCAGATACATCGAAAAACAATAACTTCGAATAAAAAACCTAATAATCATAATCTACCCCGGCACAGGATCTCTCTCAGCGAGGTGGATGAAGACGAGTCAGAACATTCACGTAATTGCTGAAAGCAAACTAAACTTTCTGGCCCTCAAGCCAGTAACTTTTGTTTTTTCTAGATCCAAGAATCTGGTAATTTTTTGCTATAGTGCCTGTAGTTCGCGCTAGTGTTCTCTCGCCACGTTTAGTTAGAACTCGAACTTCTTAGCAGAGAAAACAAGGGACAAGACTAGATCCCAAATGGAAAAGAGCCAAATAATTAGTAAATGGTCGATAAATACTCTAACTTCTAACGAGCTTTTATATTTTTCATGGACGAATATACAGGGTGTCCCCCTAAAAATGTATACATTCATTTTTAACGCGTTTCCTGCGATTGCCTAGCCAATGCAAATCTTTACTTTGTACACATAGTCCCTAGGAAGCTTTGAAAAAATTACAGAACCTAACCTGAGTAACCCACCGGTGGGTCACTTCGCAGGAAATGTGCTAAAAGGCTGTAGTTTGAATACTACTGGTGCTAGGAGACTGGGCCAGGTCTCATTCGAAAGAGCAAGATCTAAAGTTTTATTTTGTATCCAGAATACGTTGTTACCCACCTTATGAATACCAGTAGTATTCAAACTAAAGCCTGTTACAAATGTGTAGATTTCTGGGGGACACCCTGTATCTCGCTGTAAGCTCGATCACAAGCCAGCACCAAAAAGTTTTACCAATTAAAGCACTGCGATACCTTTTCACCATCCACAGATCTGAAATATTAAATTCTGACTTTTTCCATTCATTGCTTGACTTCAATTCTGACCTGATTTCTTGCTACATGATTTATATTCATGAAAACAAATCAAGAACTCAATCGGGAGCGTAGTTTATTTCGTTGACGGTAGGGAAGACGCAGTCCACCTCTAGAGTTACCTCAAAGAAGTACAAATTTTCGGCAAACCTTCCTAACTGCGAAAAATGTAGGTCTGGGATTTTTCACCTCCATTCCAGAAGTACGGCCATACGTCAGTCAATTAGACGACTGATGAATGACACATAATAACAGCCGTGACTGATTCAAGGGCCACAGCCACAACAGGCATGGAAGACTGAAGGTCCACAGAGCATAACCATAACAATCATGGGTACTGAAAGCCCAAGGAACAAAAAAAATGACGGGGATTGAAGGTTCAAGGACCACAATAATCGCAAAAACTGAAGTTCTAAGGAGCCCAACCCTAACAACCAAGGGGACTGACCTTAATAGAAGCTGGGGCGACGGTGTAGGGGGGCACAGCGGGCACACACAGCTGCCAGTTTTGCAGGATCTCCAAACCAGCCTCAGAGGAGCCCATGGTGAGGCCGGGCAGCCCGATCTGGTGATGAAATGCGCAGGCGGTTCTCAACCAGTCTTCAGCTCTCACAACAGTGGTAAGCAATTCTTCAAGTACATAATCTGTTTATAAATGCTTTGTAACTGAAGGTTAAAATTCATATCGAACGTGGTATTTATTTCTAGATACAAGCCCCGTGACAAGTTGAACAGGGACGCTAGAACACGCGTGGTAATGATTTGCTCCAGCATGACGTTCACATTTCTTTAATTAGTTTCTTCATGACATTCACATCACTCTATTTAGTTCCTGCAGACCTTGAAGAGAGTGGTCAGCAGGTAATGTCATAAAGGAAAAAGTAAGACCGTTTCTCATTTACGCATCAAGCTTACTTTGTAATTCACAGTTTGACATCCCGCTTACTATCATACAAAATATGAAGTATTCCGAAGCTAAACATCACTAACTTGGTTCATGAATTTGCATTTTTATATGATCATAATTCTGTCAACAAGTCTTCCCTCGTTTACAAAGACGCTGTGAGTCAGAGTCGATAGAAATAGATAATCCTAAACTATTCCATGAAGTCCACCTTATGCCACCTAAAATATCAATGGGTGCATTAATACGTTTGCAGTACAAAAATCTTTTGCACGTTCGAGTCTTTAATAAATAATATATCAGTTGCCCCCTCTGTACTTTCTTTTTCGCATTTAGTGATGCAATTTTTCTCTAGCAGCTGAGCTCTTTTGCTTTATAAAGCACGTGCTGTTGAAGTAAAGCTCTTCTAGGTAAGACTTGCATAGCTATCCTCTGTATACTACACACAGTAAAGCAACGTCCCTTTTGAACTTTGGTTTCTAAGCGTACACCATATATCAATGGCTGACATACTCGATCTTAGCTTCAGTCATTACAAACTCATGTAAGAAGTAAACCAATATTAATCGAAAATATCGCATTCAATTCTTGAGACGTACGTGAATGCCAGCAAAAGCTCACCTCGACCAGATCCTCATTTCCCTCCAGGAAGAAGCCGACTTTTCCCTTGCTGCCCCTCACAACACGCAGCTTGGGAAACAAATCCCCCACCTTCTCAACCCCGGACACATGGAAAAGTGCAACGCTGTCTTTTACCTGCACAAAAACAATAACCAAAATCAGAATTGAGGAACATGAAACAATCTAATACTAAGAATGACCGTCGTGTGTTTATATATTTATTTATATATATATATGTTTCGAATCACTTTCAAAAAAATTAAAGAGATCCAGAGCCTTATATACTCCGGTCCGTTTCGTGTATACCAAGTTCGGCGGGGTATTGCCCTATGATTCGGGTACATTGTACCCGAATATGACGCGAATTATAGAGTCAATTGCAGCAATAGAAAACTAAGTGTCTTAGTTTTCACAAGGAATGTTGTCATTAAAGAAATACTCAATTAAAGCGTTTGTCCTTTGTAAATATATATAAAACTAAATATATTGCATTGTGCTCTTATATGTAATTTCATTTAATACCTTTCCAACAGTATTTGCCATCATTTTTGATGGCACGGGTATTATCACAAAATCTCTGCCGCCATTTTTGACGGCTGGGTACACTAGTCACATTATAGTTTCTATTTCTACAGGTAAGGCAGCTCGCTATATTTTAATAAAAATAATCATTGTGGTGATATTTTAAGACCAAAATCGGCTTCAAATTACTTCAACCCGCATGAAACTTCATGTTTTAGCACAACCT